>PVJS01012271.1:0-44197 GCA_004027185.1 Glis glis | reverse complement strand
AGAATTAAAAAAATAGTGCTGGGGGTGTAGCTCAGAGGTAGAATGCCCCTGGGTTCCATAAGAACAAAGTGTTAGCAGTGCTATACATGGTAGCAGCCTACACTTTAGCACATGCAGAGGCAGAGTTGCCGGGTCTAAGGGATGGTCCTTGAGGTCCTGTTCTCCCCTAGTGTTACACCCATTTAGATGCAGAAAACGCTCTAAGTGTGCCTGGTTTCTTCCTAGAATGTTTAATATGCTGCTTTGTTGGTGAAAGAAATTTTTGGTTTGTTTACAAGTAGAATATGTATTCTACTTGCATATTCATTGCAAAACCTCTGCAAATTCAGGCAAGCATGAAAGAACAAAATGATACTAATCGTTACTGATCACTATGTAGGATGAACTAAAATGTAGGTATTCTTATGCACATGATACCATCTTTAACAAAATCGGCAGATCAGTGTATATCTGAAATTATCTTATTTCCCTTGACATAAACATTTTTGTATAGGATTAAATATTTTTACATTATTATTTATTTTTTTGCAGTATCGGGTATTGAACCCAGGGACATTCTACTTCCGAGCTACACCCCCAGCCCTATTTTTTATTCTTTATTTTGAAACAGGGTCTTACGAAGTTGCGGAGGACCTCACTAAGTAGCTGAGGCTGGCCGCAAACCCAGGTCCTCCAGTCTCAGCCTCCCAAATACTGGGTTTGCAAGCGTGTGCCACCATGCCTGGCTGTTTTTTACATGATTTTTTTTAGCTTTTTATGTTCATTTATTGGTGCATTGTAATTATACATTTTGATATTGTCAGGGTATGAACATCATACATGCACACATTGCACATTTAGCCCTCCCTTCAATCCCACCCTGTTCCCTCCCCCTTCCCTCCCTTTCATGCTCCAGATAGTGATTGAGTGGGCTGCATTATGTTTCTATCATATGATGTTCCATGATGTATTTAAATGATCCTTTAGTGTAGTGGTCATTTCAGTTTCTAATTATTTCACCATTATGGAAAATGCTTCCTAGATTAAAATATAGGTATAACTATACCATACTAAACTATAGTTTAGTATATCTACTGTACTTACTATAGTTATGTAAGTATAGATATAACTGTACTTATTTGCAAAGTTATTTTGTATATAAGTTTGTATAAAACTTCCTAAAAGTAGAACTGCCTGCAAAGGATTTAAAGTGGCTACCTTTAATATATTCATGATGGTTAATCTTTCTCTATCCTTTGGACATGCTTTTCATTTTTCTCATGTACCAAACATTTTTTTTGCATAATATCCTGTTATAAAATTCTTATCCACTATCTATTTTGGCCTTTTAAACATTTGTTTATTCATTTGCATATTTAAAGTTTAGGGAAGTCTGAAATTTTACTCTTAGCTTCAGGACCAGTTGAGAAATACATCTTGGTCTTTTTGCTGAATATAATGTAGTTAGGCTATTTCCTATTAACTTTCATTGTGTCTTAAATTTTAACTTTAAAATGGCAGCTTCTAGCCGGGTGTGGTGGTGCACGCCTATAATCCTAGTACTTGGGAGGCTGAGACAGGACGATTATAGATTCAAAGTCAGCCTCAGCAATTTATTGAGGCTCTCATCAACTTAGTGAGACCCTGTTTCCAAATAAAAAATAATATAGGGCTGGGTGTATAGCCCGGAAGTAGAAGGCCCCTGGGTTCCACCCCCAGTACCACACAAAAATAAATAAATAAATGAATAAATAAATAAACAAATGGCAGGCTTCTAATAGAATGGGAATAGCTTCAGTTTATTCGGCAGTCATGTCCTTATTATACATTAAACTTTTTTACATTTTTGTATGCCGATGATGTGACATACTTATAAACTTTAAAGAAACCCCCAAAAGAATATCTTATTAATGTCATTAAACCATTTTGTATTATTATTTTAGATATTTAGGTCATTCTTTAAATTCACATACCTGGTCATCATTTTAAATCAGCGGATTATCCAGAATGTGCCCCACATCTTTGTCTGCTGTACTGTAACTCATGCAGTTAGTGCTCTGAATTGAGTCTCCTTTGTTCAGAGAGCCACTTTTGTAGTACTATTTCTCAGGCCGTTCAAAGGGTATTGTGTACAAATTTTTCATTTCACAAAGTATTTTGGGGAATTTTTGGATACCCTTTAGTAAATACTTGTAATTGGGTTAAATGCTGGTAGGATTTAACATCTGATTTCTAAATGAATTCCTTTTAAAGTGAGTTGTGATACATCGACACTTTTCATAAAATTCTTAAACTCATTTGTCATGTATTTTCATTTGTAGTTTTCATATTCATTAACATATGTTGTTCCTTACCATTTACAGCTCAGAATTCTGCAAATGCAGATTTTGCAAACTTTGATGCATTTGGACAGTCTAGTGGTTCGAGTAATTTTGGAGGTTTCCCCACAGCAAGTCATTCTCCTTTTCAGCCCCAAACTACAGGTAGAGCTTCTCTGGCATTGTGCTTAAATGTTTACTTAAAACAAAAGAGAACCTCTAGGGATAGTTTTGAAAAATTAAATTCTATGATTACCTGATTTTAAAGTGTTGTATCTTGCAAAGCTCTGGGGAAACCTGAAATCTTTTTTTTGTTTTTCCTGTTCTTTTGTTGTTCTAAACTCTTTTAGTGTGTTGTCTAATTCACAGCATCCATTCTCCTCCTTTTCCTGTACATGAATCTTTGTTAAATCTCCCATGCACAGAGGCATTAAAGTACTAAACGTTTTTTGGGTTCATGGAACACATTGATTAATTCTGACATTTTATCTTTGCATAAAGGGAAGCTAATTGCTTCCATAGAAATAAAAATGAAAGTAAATTTGGGGGCGACAAGCTTGAGAAAAAAAAATCCTAAGTGTAATTTAATCAAGAGTAGATTATTAATGATCACTTTAATCAAACATGGAGATAGTTTTCTGTGCAGGAATTGGTTTTAAATATTGAATATTTTCCCATAAACTGTACTATTTACAGAAACTCATTGAACCCTTATTTAGATCTTTGGCTGATTACTTTTCTTTCAACTTTTAATTCTATGTATGTATTGTCTTAAAGCCTTTTCTTTCAATTTTCTTTTTTTTCTTTAACTTTCATCATTTCCATAATTTCTGGCTGTCCAGCATTTAGAATGCTTTCATCTAGCTGCAGTTTTGGTGAATTTACTTCAGCTTTTCCTCTCCAGGCTACCCACAGTAAGTTCTGTTGTCAAGTAGGCTTTTGTTTTTTTAAACTAATGTGTATGTTTTGTGCTATGTTTCATGGATGTTTTCAATAATTTTAAATTGTTAATAATTTTTAGTCATAATCCTTCACAAATTTATACTTTTACTCTCCCTTCTCTTACTAAACTCATACTAAAAGAACACAATAGTCCTTAATAAAGGAGTTAGTGGGTTTAATAATTTGAAATAAAATTCTTCATATAAATATTAGAAGCTTAGTATTTATTTTGTTTGCCTGCTACTTGTAAAAAATTACTGTCTTTTAAATGCTGATATATATTTCTTAGTTTTAATTGAAACAACCAGAGTTTAATTCCTGAATACATTTTATCAGTATTTGTTTTAGAATGTCTGAAGAGCCGACTGATGAAACTGTTTGTATTTTTTGCATAGGAGTGCACCCATTCTGTTTTGAAAATATCTCTAAGTGTACTTGACCATCACATTAGTATATATGTACATACTATTTTGATTGCTAAAAGTATGGTTTAAGAATAATGAACTAATGTCAAAAATGTAGGATCAAAAGCATAGAATGAAATATACTGGTTTTGTCTTCTGTTACTTTAGAAAAGTACTTTAGAAAAGCTCTAAAATAGAGAACATACTTTAAAGACTTAGCAGGATATATACCACAGTGACCATTAGGTGACTAGTACTTTATGAAGTCAAAAATTGCTATAACATGCTATAATTATTATGTCTTAAACTATATAGCAGGGCATGGTTTTACTATGAACACCATGGTATTGAATGTACATTAAATGATTATGTAGAATTAATAATAGCCCTTGAAATTCTTGATCAAAATACTTCATCTTAAACATTGTTAATCCCTACTCCTGGGGTATGTTTAAACTATGTCTCCATGTAGCTTCAAAAGTTTGAATATTCTGAGTAAGATGTTTTGCATATTTGTGGGGTCTGTTGAAGGGGAGCTGGATGTTCTCTGAAGTAAATGAATTTCAGCCAGGCAGCATGCATGTACTCCCCCTTGAGCTACATTTACCACCCCAGAGTAGATGTCATCTTACATGTTGCCAGGGCTTTTGAAAGTGTAGTTTCACCTGTTAGAAAAAGTAACATATAGATGATTAAAGTTGAGTGCTATTTACCATTCACTAATTTTAAAAATGTATATGATTATAAGATTATATGCATGAGTATAGGACACTTACTTTAGGAAAATGATCAAATTATCTACCAGAGGGTATTGGGACAAGTCTAGAAATTTCAAGTGTTCTGTTTATTCTGTTACAGGTGGAAGTGCTGGATCAGTAAATGCTAATTTTGCTCATTTTGATAACTTCCCCAAATCCTCCAGTGCTGATTTTGGAACCTTCAATGCTTCCCAGAGTCATCAAACAGCATCAGCTGTTAGTAAAGTTTCAACAAACAAAGCTGGTTTACAGACAGCAGACAAATATGCGGCACTTGCTAATTTAGACAATATCTTCAGTGCTGGGCAAGGTATCAAGCTTTAAACAAAACAAATACAAATTTGTATATCAAACAGTACTCTAAATTTGGTTATATTTATTAAAAGTGAGGACGTAATGCTTTCTTCAGTTGTTAGAAATGGTCTACACTGAACATTTTTAAATAAAATGTTCACTTGGTGGGTTTGGGCCTGAAATACCAACTACACAACCGAAAACAGAAAATAATTTATTAATTTTTACTTTAACAGAAAATATTAAGCCAGGCGTGGTGGCTCACCCTTGTAACCCCAGTACTCGGGAGGCTGTGACTGGAGGATCCAGGTTTTGCGGCCAGCCTCGGCTCCTTAGGCTCTCTGCAACTTAATGAGACCCTGTTTCAAAATAAAGAATAAAAAATAGGGCTGGAGTTGTAGCTCGGATGTAGAATGCCCCTAGGTTCAATCCCTAGTACCACACAAAAAAAGAAAATAATTAAGAAAAATTATACTTTTCCTGGAAAGCATACTTTACTACTCTATGGCCAATAAATTCCAGTAACAGAACTGATTGGAGGGTTATTTGATGGTTTCTATAATACGTTTTGAACTATTTTCTATTACTATTTTAGTATTTTCTATTAAATTCATTATTTTTACATACATTATAGACCAAGTTTTGGTTTTAAAGCTGGCCAGAATTTTGCCTCTAAAACATGCGCAGCATGATAGTGAACCCCAGGGATCGGGGCTAGATCGTCTTTGGCATTCTGCTCTCATGGCCTCATTTTCTCATCTCCAAAATGAGAATGAGAATAGTAGTGAACTTACGAAGTTGTGTTCCACGTGCTATTGCATGTAAGGTATTAAGAGCAGTGCATGATACACAGGAAGTGTTTAGTGTTTCCTGTTATAACTGTCTTTTTCATGGAAGCTCCGGGAAGATGATGATACTAATGGGTTGTTCACAGTAGGTCCAACATTGTGTGAATTTATATGTTTACTTGAATGAGAACCACGTGTCTTCGATTTCTTTGAGAATTTCTTCTCTATGCATGACCTAGACATATAATGCATATAACTCTAGACAGACTTAGATTTAGTTACAGAAATAGTATTGTCTTTACCATAGTAGTATGTATAGCAACTAATCTTGTTCAGTATTATGTAGATTATTTATTAGATTAAGAACCCAGAATCCTGTTCATTTAATTTTTTAGCTTCAAATTAGTTAAAACTAATGTTTTAACTAATGAAATATACTGGTTTTGTCTTCTGTTAGTACTTTAGAAAAGCTCTAAAATAGAGAACATACTTTAAAGACTTAGCAGGATAAGTTTTAATGTTTACCTGTGTTTCATGACAAATATGGTTGGTAACTTCAAAGTATAACTTTAAAGTTTTGGTGTAATTTTTGTTTCTCCTTTTTTTGTTTGTTCTCAGGTGGTGATCAGGGGAGTGGTTTTGGGACCACAGGTAAAGCCCCTGTTGGTTCTGTGGTTTCAGTTCCCAGTCAGTCAAGTGCATCTTCAGACAAGTATGCAGCCTTGGCAGAACTAGATAGCGTTTTCAGCTCTGCGGCCACCTCCAGCAATGCGTATACTTCCACAAGTAATGCTAGCAGGTACTTTGTCTTATCATTCCTACTTTGTGTTTATCTTTTTTTCCCCCAACTCTGAATAATGTAGTTAAGTAATAACTCTCTGGGGGATATAATTTTAAAATGATTGAAGCCGGGTGTGGTGGTGCATGCTTGTAATCCTAGTACTTGGGAGGCTGAGATAGGAGGATCGCATGTTCACAGCCAGCCTCAGGATCTTAGGCCTTTTGCAACCTAGTGAGACCCTGTTTCAAAATATAAGAATAAAATAGGGCTGGGGGTGTCGCTCAGGGGTAGAATGCCTCTGGGTTCCATCCCCAGTACCACCAATGAATGAATAAATGAATGAATAAATACCGAATGGTTTTTTAATCTGAGGAAATTGTGATTTGTTAGTAAAAATATAATAATTTTTGAGTAATTGCCATGATTTTATCCTTCATTGAATCAGATTTTTGTTACATTTCACTCTTGAATGTTAAATGGACAATTCTGTATGGATTGTACTAATGAGATAATCCATTTAGCAGTCAAATTATATACTTTTCAGTTACAGTTTTCAATCATAACACTAAACAGTGAAAGTATCATGTTGTAGATTTAGTTTTTAGACTGTTTGCACCAAATTCCAGCCTCAGTTCTATTTCTCTTCCATGTCCCACTGGTATTTGTAAATGCACATCTGCTATCATGTTTGTATATGTCTGATACAAAGGAATTCTTGAAAGCAGGAAGTGTAGTTCATTTTAAAGATACTAGACTTTATAAAAAAAAGTGAGTTAAGACAGACCCCCAAACATTTACCTATGCAATGTTTTATTCCTTTCTGTTTTCCAGTCCTGTAGATTATATCTGCTTTATTATCCTATAATTTATTTCCTTTTAGCACCCTTTCTAGAAAGAAATGGTAAGCTTATAATACTAGCTATTTGGACTCTTTGATAATAAGTTTTGTGTATGTCAGATGGGGAAAATTAATAGTGGACCATAACAAGGTAGCCATGGAGTCTGGAAACATAGATAGGTTACAGGTAACAAATGGTTTATTGATGCTACATTACAATACATTATCTGTTTCCACAAAGTGTGGTCCATAGAATGTTTGGGATACCTAAGACCCTTTCAGGGGATCTTTGAAGTCAAAACATTTTGCATAGTAATTCTGAGAGATTATTTGCCTTTTCACTAGTTGGCGTTTGTAGTGATGGCAGGTAAAACTTGCTGGCAGCTTAGCACAAGTCGAGACAGTGGTCATCAAGTGGTCCCTGCGTTTCTCACCACTACTCATTGTTCTGTTTATGAATATTCCTGATGTTTTTTCTTATGAATATTCTTGAAGCAGTGACATTTTTAACTTCATTAAATCTTTGCCCTAGATATGTCTTCTTAGTTTTCTATGTGTTGAAATAAGGGGTGCATGAAGTGGTTCTGGTGCATGGTAGAGCCTGTGGTTGCCTTGAAAGAAGTTAGTTGTGCAGTTAGTTTGAATTGTGGGAAGAAGCAGCCACTTATTTTATGGAATGCCATTTTTATTTGACTGACAGACTACCAATAGCTCTTCATATTTGTCAGTTTAAAGAAAATAGCTGATGAAATTGATGCTTTCAAGCAAATATTAGAACTTTGGAAAATTTATAGACTCCACCATGAGCTTAACAGCTACTCATTATTCTACTTTTCTGACAAGATAGCCATATTAATGAATGTGATTTCTTATTTTTCATAAAGAAATATGTCAGTATTTGGAAGATTGTCATAACTCAGTAAATAAGTATTTTCCAAATGACCAGTGCATGATATATAAAGTCTATAAAAGTTCATTTAAAGTGCAATATACTTGGGAGGCTGAGAAAGGAGGATCCAGGTTCACAGCCAGCCTCAGCTACTTAGTGAGGCCCTCCGCAGCTTAGTGAGACCCTGTTTCAAAATAAAGAATAAAAAAAATAGGAGATAGAATGCCCCTGGGTTCAATCTCCAGTACCGCAAAAAGAAAAAGAATTGTGCAATATAGACCAGTGAACTTTAATGGAGTACAAGTTCATTGATGTGGTATCAAATCCATACTTCATGTGATCTTTTGGAAACTATCATTGTTGTTTTTGGTTATGATATAAAAGAAAGTATCCACAGTTATCTAAAAAGGCTATTAAAATACTCTCTTGTTCAACTCTGTATGTGTGTAAGGCCACATCCTTCATATACTTTCATCAGAACAACTCATGACATACTGATCTTCTATGTATTTAAAGGGATTTGCAAAAACATTAAACAATGCTACTTTTCTCATTAAATTCCTTTGGTTTTGTGAATATATTTATCATAAAAATGATTTTTGTTATGTAATAACTTTAAATTTGAGAAATATTTTTCTAAAATTCTCAACTTTAATTTCTGTTTGATACAGATTGACAAATATAGTACACATAACAATTTGTCTATTATTAGGGTCTCAGTAATTTTCAGAGTATAAACAAACACATCTTGAAATGTGCACTTTGAGAATGGCTATGACACATGTTATGTTCAGTGTTCTCTTTCCACATTTTATGGCTAATTACCCTGGCTTTTTTTCTCTCTCTTTCTAAATATTGACTCTGAGTCTTTGTTTTCAGCAATGTGTTTGGAACAGTGCCAGTGGGTGCTTCCGCACAGACACAACCTGCTTCTTCAAGTGTGCCTGCTCCATTTGGAGGTATGGGCTTCTGGTGTATGTATTGGTTTTAATAGAGAATCCAAATACATATTGTGTAGCATTTTCTTAGTACCAGAAGGCAGTTAAAGCAATGATTTATTATCAAAAAGCTCACATTTTCTTTCTTCATAAATATATAGTGAACAAATATTTAAAATCTTGACTACAAAATATATTAGGATTTTATAGTATATTTTATAATTTTTTAAAGCTACGCCTTCCACAAATCCATTTGTTGCTGCTGCTGGTCCTTCTGTGGCATCTTCTACAAATCCATTTCAGACCAATGCCAGAGGAGCAACAGGTAAGAAAAGAAGACATATTATGGAACTGTAAGCTTTGGGGAAGGCGTTTACCATGAAACACCATGTGAAGGACACCAGAAAATGGGGCCTCTTTCTTACTGATGTCACGGGAACTAGAGAGAAGACTGTCCATAAAGATAAATGCTAGCTGAAAGTGGGGATTTAATAGCTGAGAGGGACCTTAGAAATGATCCGTTACCCACCCTCTTGGTCAGAGCTTTCATCTTGTAGGTAGGGAAGAAGGCATTGATACTTCTTAGACCCACACCTGACAGAAGAGGAGCCTGAACACACTAGTTCTGACGTATTTGGTGCTCTGGTTTCAGAATTACTGGCTATGAGTCACTTGTTCTTAATAGAATATCTCTATTAGAACTGTGATTGTTTTCTTTTTGATAATTTTTTCTCTTTAATTCTGTTTATCTTCCCTCTTATTTTTTCTATTTTGGTTCATACCCAAGCCAGTCACATCTTTCACATACTATACTTTGAGTTTGTCTTATTACGCTGAACACCAGAGCTCTTTGCCATCATCTTGGAATGTCAGCAAGTGCAGGTGATGTGACTGGGTAGCCATTAAACCTTGAGTTTATATGCTTTGTGTTTGTGTATATGTCCAAGTAGTTTTAGAACCAAAGCTTCAACTCCAATTATAGAAAATGTTGATAAGAAATTTTGAGAGAACAGGTACTTGTAACATTACAGTTTTAAGCCATTAAAAATTAGCCATTATTGGTAAACCTCTTTGTTGTTGGCAAGTTTAAAAATTGTGATACTAGGAGTTTGAATGCTATTTTCCTTTTACACAAATGTATTTAGTCATAATTTGTTGGTATCTAATATAATAGTTGTTTAATTAGTATTTGAATTTCACATCAAATTTAATTTTTAAAAATGATTTAATTCAGGTGTACTAATCAATTATTGCTCTGTTGTGCTTTGTTGGTTGTTAATTCAAGTATACCTATCTAATGATTGCTTTAGGTTTCTATTCATGTTATTACTTTGTAAGTGTGGAAAGCATATTTATTTCTTGGCATAATATTTTGACTTAGTGGGATGAATTTGTAATATGTCTCAGTGTGGCTGTTGAGCAAGCAGGCTCAAAAGAGTTAAGTGGTAGCCGGGCGTGGTGGCACACACTTGTAATCCCAGTACTTGGGAGGCTGAGACTGGAGGATCTGGGTTCGCGGCCAGCCTCAGCTTCTTAGTGAGGCCCTCCGCAAACTTAGTGAGACCCGGTTTCAAAAATAAAGAATAAAAAAAAAAAAGTTAAGTGGTTATATTTTGAGTACAGCCAATCAGATTTGTGTTTAAATCCTGATTTAGTGTTTCCTTCTGGGTGATCCTAAGAAAGGTTTTTATATTTTGTTAATGAATGAGGTAACTATGATAGGGGGATATACTAACACTTGTGTTAATGTTGCTTGCAAGAGACCATTGAGGAGTTTATAGATACTATAACCCCATTTAACAACTGAGGGGTGCAAACTCAAAACCTTGACTGAGGTTCAAGAGACTAACTTCTTTAGTTAGACTGAGGTTGTATAGACTAACTTCTTTAAGTCTTATGCTGTCTTTATCTATAGATTGTGAATAATATTCTCTGGCTGGCAGAGTTGGTGTGAAATCAAATTATGCAAATCACCCTGTGTGTTCCTTGCATTATATTATGTACTTAATGTATTATACTTAGTATTCTTTTTTTTTTTTTTGGTACTGGGCATTGAACCCAGGGGCATTCTACCTCTGAGCTACACTTTCAGCCCGTTTTTGAAACAGGGTCTTGCTGAAGCTGGCCTGAAACCTGTGATCTTCCTGTCTCAGCTTCCTAAATTCTGGGATTATAGGTGTGCGCCACCACACCCGGCATACTTAGTATTTTCTTCTCATGACTGTATCTCTAAGTTGATTCTGTCCTTAGAGTTAAGGGTTTTTGGGAGGTTTTTGTTGTTGTTATTTTTTTTTTTTGCTTATTTTATTTAGAGTATGAAAATCTTGTAAAAGCTAAGGTTCTACATAAGTCATAGAATGTATAGATATACAAATTAATTTTAATATTAGCAATGTTTATTAGCAAGGTAAATCTATGTCCACAAATTTTTATTTTAAGGTAAAATGTTGTCTATATTATAAGCCATTTTTAATTTATCACACTGATCCACTTTATTAGGTTATTATTGAATTGACTAAATTAAAGCATTGTTAATTGCATATGTTTCTATTGAAGCTGAAATGTAAACAATACTTTGGTAGGTGCACATGCTTAGGAATTTCTAATGCTTCATACCCTCAAAATTAATATTCTTTAGATATTCTTGTTATGCTCAAGTGTATTAATACTGTGAAGTTACATTTTGAGGTAAGTTTTGAAAAAAGAGATTGTATAATAATTCTTTGTGAAATTTGAAAAGTTCTGCCAAGTCGGGCGTGGTGGCCCACGCTTGTAATCCTAGTACTTGGGAGGCTGAGCAGGAGCATTGCAGGTTCACGGCCAGTGTCTTAGCGAGGCCCTCCAGAACTTAGTAAGACCCTGTTTCAAAAATAAAAAATAAGGCTGGGGGTGTAACTCAGTGGTAGAATGCCCCTAGGTTCAATCCCCAGCACTACACACCAAAAAAAAGAGGGAGAGAGAGAAGGAAAGAGTTCTACCAATACATTTCATTCTTAAAATACATTTTAATCTTTTTCCCTAGATTAATAAAACTTTGGGCCTTTAACTTTCTTTTAACATATTATGTAGGAACCCCTTTTAGGAGATTAGGCTATATGACTTAAGACCTTTTTTATTTTAGAATTCTATGATATTTAGCATTATTTTTTTCCAGAGCCCTTGAATCTAATTAATAGAGTTAAAATAATTTTCATTTATTGGGAAATTCTCTTAAAACTTATGTCTTTTTTTGCCATTGAACGAATGACCTTTGATTTCTGTTATTTTAAGATATTAGTGTGTGGTTTTGAAGAATATTTTTCTTCCCAGTGAGATAAAATTACAGAAATGTAGAGCTAAGATTTTTTTTTTTGTACTGAGGATTGAACCCAGGGGAGTTCTACCTCTGAGCCACACCCCCAGCCCCCTATTTTATTTTTTAGTTTGAAACAGGGTCTCAAGCTGGCTGTGATAGCACATGCTTTAATCCCAGTACTTGGGAGACTGAGACAGGAGGATGGCAGGCTTGTGGCCAGCCTCAGCAACTTGTGAGGCCTTCTGCAACTTAGTGAGACCCTGTTTCAAAATGAAGAATAAAAAAATAGGGCTGGAGGTGTAGCTCAGAGGTAGAATACCCCTGGGTTCAATCCCCAGTACCTCAAAAAAAAAAAAAAAAAAAGAAACAGGGTCTCACTAGTTTGCTGAGAGTCTTGCTATGTTGTCGAGGCTGTCCTCGAACATGCGATCCTGAGACTTGGGAGGTCTCAGCCTCCCAAGTACTGGGATTACAAGCATGCACCACCACTCCTGGCAGAGCTGAAGATTTCATAGAGAGTATGTAGACTCCACACCCTTGTTTTTTTTTTTTTTTTTACCTGGGTAGAAACTGATTTGCAAAGATGTTAATGGATTTGTCTGTAGGGTTCAATTAAGTAATAGCTAATCTTTTTTGTTTGTTTGTTATTGGAGATTGAACCCAGAGGCATTCTACCTCCGAGCCACTCCCAAGCCCTTTTTATTTTTTGTTTTGAAAGTCTCACTAGGTTGCTGAGAGTCTCGCTACATTGCTGAGGCTACCCTCTCTCTTAATATTTGAATATCTGTAACATTTAGTAATCTGAAGTTGGCACTTTTAGTAGCAAAAAGTGAAAATTGTCAGTTTGGTAATAGAAAGAGGGGTGGGAGGGAGAAAGAGATAGGAATGTTGTAAAAATGAATACAACCAAAAATTAAACTTTATACAAACTGGAGAAAATGTTGCAAGTCACTTCTGACAAGGACTTGTATTTGGAATATCTAAAGAATTCTTACATAATAAATGACAATCCAGTTTAAAAATAAGCAAAAAATTTCAATAGACATTTCTCCAGGGTGGTGTACAGATGGTCAGTAAGCACATGAACCGATGTTCAGCATCATCAGTCACTAGGGGAGTATAAATCAGAACTGCTGCTGGGCTGGCTGGAATGATGAGACAGTAGTAAGCATTCGTGGGCAGGTAAAGGAAACCTCACATATGGCTGCTGGGAACAGAAAATGGTACATCTTTGGGAAATGGTTTGACCATTCCTCAAAAAGAGTCACCTGGTAATCCCCTTATTAGGAGCGTACCCAGGAGGAATGGAAACGTCTCCACACAAAACCTTGTACACAAATGTTCGTAGCTGCACTGTTCATAACAGCCCCGAAGTGGAAACAGCCCAAATACCATCAGCTGATGAAACTGAGTGTTGAGTAGCCATACAATGGGATATTTTTTGATAATAAAAAATAATGAAGTACCAATAAATACAACACGGATGTACCTTGAAAACCTTATTCTGAGTAAAACAAGCTACAGAATCTGTGTATTTATGGTTCTATTTGTATGAAATGCCCAAAATAGGCAATACACAGAGGTAGAAAAATAGACTGATTAGTGGTTGCTGGGGCTGAGTTGGTGGTGGTGGTGGGCAGTATGGGGAGTGCTAGCTTGTGGGTATTTCCTTTAGAGAGGATAAAAGTCATCTAAGATTCGATTGTGGTGATGGTTGTGTACAGTACTGTGAGTATATTAAAAACATTGAACTCTGTACTTTCAGTGGACAAATGGTATGGAGCATAAATCATATCTCAAAAAGCCGTTCAATTCTAAAAGCTTGTAGCAGTTCGGGACTCTAGAGTTTTAAGGGGCTGACGTGTCGCTTCTTTGTTCCATATTGCAGTGCGTGGGTAGTATTGGTTAACAATCACTGTTGACTGAGATGTTATTAGCAATATTCTATGAAAAAGGATTCTGTACCTAAATACATATGGGGAATGCCAGGATACACACATTTTAGCACTTCTCAAATTAATGCAGCACTTCTCAAACCCTTTAGAATGCTGTAAGAAAGAAGAAAAATGTAAAGTGACCAAACTCGTTTATCACAGCATGCTTCTTAGTTAACCTTTTGTTGAATTCAGAGCACAGTATAAAAAATGTCTAAATTTTTAAATTTAGCAAGAAAAATACATTTGTTGAATGTCTACTATAGTGCACTTTTCCCTTCATGGTTGCATTTCGTCGTCATAGCAGCCTTGTAAAGCATGTAGGTCCTGTTGTCCTGCCTTCCCCCTCTCTCCATGTGCACATGAGGAAGGAGCCTTGTCGTCATTGAGTGCACCATGAGCTAGCAAGCACAGGGCACCAAGACTCATGCTCTTAAGCACTAGTTCTTCAAATGGATGCCTATCTAAAAAGCATTCTAATTCAAAATGCATAGAAATATACTTTGGAAGCAACCTTTCTCCAGATTGTTAAAATAAACAACAAAAAAGTTTTGGTGCTTAACAAAACCTGTTTTTTGTTAATTACATATATTTGTATGTAACCTCTCTGTCCTCAAACATGTCAGGTAAGATCTGAACAAAATGTATTTTTGTTTTCTCTACCCTTTCAGCCATTATATTCTAACCTGAAAGTGCCCTTTTTAATGAACTATATTTAGTAACTTTCTCCTCATGATACTTAGTTCATGTGAGGGTATCTTTATGTATTTCTAGTTAAAGTGTTGAGTTGTCAAGAAAACAGCCTGGCATTGTTGAGGTGCTTTCTCCAAGACTTGGGCTTTAGATGCTGAATAGCACTTTGGGGGATCGCTCCAGGTGCCCACAAGGCCTATTTCATAGACAGAGTTGTGTCTTCATGTGAAAAAAAAGGTGGTGTTCATTTTGAAAAATGGATTTCATCCCTGTTTTCATTTGGTATTTATTCTAAACTCTGCTTTGTTTGTTTCAAATGGTATAATCATTACAGTGTCATGAATACAGCTGAAATTAAAAGGCTCATTTTGCAAGTGTGTTTTTATTATATATGCTACCCATTTGGCAACAGTATATTGTAATTGCAGAACTCTTTAATGAGGCAGATTTACTTTTCTGTTAACAGTAGTTACCATAACTTAATTGACGTTGGTCTCTCTATGGCTTTCCATAAGGCCTTTCTGGAGCAATGCATTCTCAAGTGTTTCCTCACGCTCATTTTGGTAGGTGGCCACAGCTAATACCTAGATTTGTGTGGCGATTTGTCTACCTGCTTGTGGAAGCTTCCGCTAGTGTTCTGGATCCTTGCATGTGGAATTAAGTTTTTTCCATGTTTTAAAATGGAGTGGGCATGGACGTGTGGCATCAAGATTTTGTTCCATTTAAAGTTACATGAAAATCTTTTGTAGTGATTTACATTTCAATGCTGAAAAGTATCATTGCTTACCTCCATGGTCACAATAGAATGTTAGCAGCTTTTTCAATTTTTTTTCTTAAGTTTGAATCCATAGTTCTTTAAGTGATACCTTTTTATACCAAACCATTTTACTACATTATTCCATGGAGTTTGGTTTTGCTTAACTGTATCCAAGTTTTGCTTTGTAGTGCTTTCTTAAACAGTGATTGTCAAAGTTACGTCAATGCATTACTGTCTGTTACGAAACCTTCCTGTTTCCCTCGCAGTGTGCTTATTATTCTTTCACTTGCTTCCCAGTGGCCTGTTCTTTTTCTTTTTTTCACATCAGTAATGAAGTAATTTTTAAAAGTTTGATAGTATAATTAGATTCACTGAGCAAAATTGCATTGTTATAAACATAAGGACTGTGAACATTACTTTGGACAATATCTATAACTTTTTTCAGTTTTTTAAAAAATAGAAACATTTAGTATTTTATGAAACACTTAGTATTTAGTTTCTGAGCCTTAAATCAATGATCAAGTTGGTAAATTTTTAAGATAAAGAAACTCAGTTATGGGGTTTTTTTATAGCAGCATGCTAGCAATATTTCACTGTAATTACTAGTAGTCTATATTTAAGGCAACATTTCCCTTCCTAGAACTTATAGTTGGAAGGTGTTTTTAAATATTTGCTAACAATAACACTGTTCTGCTACTACATGTGTTTCTAAATGGTTGGTAAATGGGAGAATGTTAGCACATGTGCTGTGGTAATTCACACACACAGCCTCCCCAGCACATTGGTGCTCTGTCTACCAGGCCATAGCAGCAGGGCACGGAGGCAAAGAGGACAGCAATGGTAGTGAGCGCAGTCCTCCACATCCTTTGTCTCTTCTGAGAATGCCAATTTCACTTCTTTCTGCATTTTGCACTAATTTCTGTAGCTTATCATTCCTTTCCTCAACTCTCTTCTAAAGCTGTTTTCATTTACCTTCAAGAATGGAGGGGAGCCCATATATTTCTTTTGGAATTGATTTGATAGGAACTTAACATGTCCATTTAATTGTGTTAATTTTTAATAGAGTTTTTATTTTTTGGCTCTTGTTACAAAACTGCATAGTCTACCTCTAAACCTGTTTGTCTTATAAGTTCTGTTATTTTTAGTAAACTATTTTGAGAAGATTTTAAAATTTTGAGGGGAGACCACACATACTACATTATAGCATACAGTTTAGTAAATAATATTAAAATTTTGGTTGTTATTTTACTGTATATAGCAAAAAAACCCTAAAAACCAAAATGTATACTAAAATACGTGTGAGTTGCATTATGATGGGCTTTAACTTTATGTAATTGCTTTGAGAAATTTTGGTATTTCAAATGACAGCTTTAGTGGTCTTGATCTAGTCATTGGGTTTCAGGAGAACAAAATTTTCCAAGTTATGTTAAACTGTATAGTGCTAAAACTAAAACTCATCAGTATTAACTTTGTTGGAATTTCAAATACCTTTAATGTATATCTTAATATATCTCAAGGTGAGTAAAGTGTATTCTACAATGTTGAGTAAAAGAAACAAACTGTACCCTTTTGTGTGTCACTGACTGCCCTTCTTTTCTGTCAGCGGCAACCTTTGGCACAGCGTCCATGAGCATGCCCGCGGGGTTTGGCACCCCTGCTCCCTATAGCCTCCCCACCAGCTTTAGCGGCAGTTTCCAGCAGCCTGCCTTCCCCGCCCAAGCAGCTTTCCCACAACAGACAGCTTTTTCTCAACAGCCCAATGGTAAGACCTGACACTTAGCTAGCTGTAAGCCCACTTTAGATATTCTCTTCTCTTCTCTCTCTCTCTCTCGTGTGTGTGTGTGTGTGTGTGTGTGTGTGTGTGTGTGTGTGTAAAGCAGACTAATTTTCTAAATAGTAACTATACTGTAGTTGGAGTTTGTTATTTGTTTTTAGAAGAGGCAAGACAATTCACCTAGCCTTTTCTCTGAATTGCAGAAGTTTGAAATCCATAGCTTTGAATGTCATTCTTAATTATATTTGTTTTTTTTTAAGTCATTGGTAAAATAAAAATTTGGGAATATGGTCTATAGAAGAGCCATAAATCACAGTATTTCTTAAGAAATTGTGTAGTCCATGCAGCCCCTCCCAAATAGTTACAAGCTCATCAGTTAGTTAAATCCTTTGAATGTCAGTGACTTACACAGCTGGAACAAGTTAGAATTAACCATTTCTGAAGAGCCGTGTGAAAGCTCTTTTAAGACATGTCATAGGAAGTTTTGTGGTATCTGAAAGAACATGAGACTTTAACAATTGAATTTTGATATTTTGTTTTTGCTGCTCTGGGAAGAGCTTCTTTGAAACTTACTGTGAGATTTTACAAGCATCAGATTATCTATTGAAGGTATGGATTATAATTAGTGATTCTGTTTTAACAAGGAGCAGGTTTTGCAGCATTTGGACAAACAAAGCCAGTGGTGACCCCTTTTGGTCAAGTTGCAGCTGCTGGAGTGTCTAGTAATCCTTTTATGGTAAGTAAAATTCAATTTTAAGTACTTTCTAAGTTGTTGCAGCTTATTTTCAAATTGGGGAAAAATAGGAAGTGAATAATGTTACATGCTGTTTGGTGTTCTGATATGACAAGATCATACAAATTGAGACAAAGCAAATTATACATGATCCTTATCTGACCTTTAAAAATAATAGTTGCAAATCAAAAGCATTAGCAGTAAATAAAAGATTTAGTAAATCAGTATGAAAAGGAGTCTTTTAGAGTCAAATTTTTTTGACTCTAAAAAAATAAGTAGTTGAATAAGTAGTTCGTCTTTTAAAGGGCCATGCCAGACGTGGTGGCGCATGCCTGTGATCCCAGTACTTGGGAGGCTGAGACAGGATCACAAGTTCAAGGCCAGTCTCAGCAATTTAGCCAGACCCTATTTCAAAATAAAAAATAAAATAGGGATGGGAGTTTAACTCAGAAGTAGAATGCCCCTGGGTTTAATCCCAAGTACCACAAAAAAAAAAAAAAGGCCCAAAGCCAAGTCTCTTAAATCTGATTACAAGAATTATATAAAATAATGGCTATAAAAGCACAGTCCTGGACACATAATGCCAGTAAGCTTGATAAATAAATACTATTGCCCATGATAAAATAATTCTTAATCTAAATAAAGTTTAAATAAGATCAATTATCTGCAATTTAATTTTTTTCACATTTTACATACAGACCACTTTTATTTGACTATTTTGTTTTGTTTTCCTTTAGACTGGTGCACCAACAGGACAATTTCCAACAGGAAGCTCATCAACCAATCCTTTCTTATAGCCTTATACAGACACTTTACTGGAACGAACTTTTATGTGGTCACATTACATCTCTCCGCCTCTTGCACTGTTGTCTTGTTTCACTGATCTTAGCTTTAAACACAAGAGAAGTCTTTAAAAAGCCTGCATTGTGTATTAAACACCAGGTAATGTGTGCAAAACAGAGGGCTCCAGTAACAACTTTTAACCTGTGAATTGGCAGAAAAAGGTAGCGGTATCATGTATATGAAAAATTGGCTAATATTAAGTTATTGCAGATACCACATTCATTATGCTGCAGTACTGTACATATTTTTCTTAGAAAGTAGCTATTTGTGCATATCAGTATTTGTAACTTTAACACATTGTTATGTGAGAAATGTTACTGGGGAAATAGATCAGCCACTTTTAAGGTGCTGTCATATATCTTGGAATGAATGACCTAAAATCATTTTAACCATTGCTACTGGAAAGTTACAAAGTCAAAATTGGAAGGTTTTATTCGTTCTTGAATTTTTCCTTTCTAAAGAGCTCTTCTATTTATACATGCCTAAATTCTTTAAAAATGTAGAGGGATACCTGTCTGCATAATAAAGCTGATCATGTTTTGCTACAGTTTGCAGGTGAAAAAATAAATATTAGAAAATATGCTATTGTTTTTGTGTTCTTGCTGCAATGCCTTTACCAAAGTGGCCTTAAATATGAGTAGTGAATTGAGAACATCTTGAATCTTAAAGACTTCTAGTGACTAACTTTTTATAAAAGGCCATGTAGAAAACTTAACGGTAGGACTACTGTATTCAGGAATGTGTCAGTGGTAAAGCATTTAAGTGTAGCTTGTCAGATTCACCATAACACTTCTAATTTCTTTGCAACTTCCTAATTTTGTGAAATTTGTATATATGAAGAATTTGCATGTATGTGTTATTTACAAGTTTTTTAAAAGATCTTGAATTCTCAGACTTGCAAAAGGCCTATTTTAACTATTGATTTCTATTTTAATTGTTTTTGAATGTATTGGAAGCAGACATGCATAACTGTGACATGATTGCACCTCAGTTGTTTTCTTTTTTTTTTTTTCTTTTCTGGAGAAACTGATATTATCTATAGGACATTTGTTTATGTTCATGTTGGGGGAGGAGAGGCTGGAACCCAATGTTACTTTAAAGTTATGGAATACTTTGTTTAAAAAGGTAATGATACTAATTTAGTTATATCTTTCTGTTAATATTCACATGAACTTGCTTAAATATTTAATTACAGTAATGCCTCATTCATCTAGAGATAATTTGGCAGTCTCATCAAAATGGAACATAGCTAAGAAACTTGGAATAGTTTATTTTTAATGTCTCTGAACAACCCATGTAAATCATAAAGCCTATGTGCTAGAGTTCATGCATTTGTTTTATGTGAGATTTTAAGAATTTTGATTACTTGATTTCCTAGCCATAACATATTATTATTCAGAAGTGATGGCTGGAAAGGAAGAAGACTGGGAAGACTATGAAGAGCATCCACTGCCCAAGACCCTTTAGTTATAGGGCAGCCAGCCCCGCCTGAAGACGTCATTGTATCACACCATCTTCTGATAATTGCCTGCTATTGTAACTCAGTGTCATCAAGAGAAGGTGAAATGCATACACAGATATGTAATACATGTATGAAAAGTTTTATCTGAAAGTGATTAAAAATTTTTAAAAAGCTTTGGTATTAAATGAGGTGAACATCAGTTTCCTCAAATATTTATTCATGTTGAATGCCTTTTGCATTGATGACCACATGAGTTGTTATCATAGTGTTTAAAATCTTGATAGTGTTTTGGACTTGTTAAAACACTGCTGCCCAGTGCACATCTAGCTGAAAGTATGGTTTATTTGAACCATTTTGATAAGCAGAATGACTGGAACATCTCTCCCCCTTTTCTGACCAATACACCTCTTAGATTTGAATGATTACTGCACAGGTCCAGGTGTGTGTTGGTATAGTCTTGAAATGTTTCTTGAAACGTTCTGGGGGACTCCCTCAGCCCATTTTTCATGTAGGGGAAATCTAAGAAATGTCTTTAAGTTTGTTTTAGATTGTATCAGGTTCAAATCAGTTCAAATGTACTATAGAATTGTAGGCCATTCCCCAAATAACCTACCACACTTTCCTCCTAAGAAGTAAATTAAACAGTTTTTATGAAAATAACTTTAAAGACTATTTTTGGGAGGGGAATCTAGAAATTTGTAATTAAATGGGAGCTCTTATTGACTTAATTTTAAAGTAGTGCTTATAAAATCAAGATGTTTAGGTTAAGAAGGGATTCAGCTTTAAAATGGATTGTCTCGTGATCTTTACTGCTTATTGTTTAAAAAACCAACTTCCACTTGACTTCTATACTCGGATTTGTTTCTAGTTTTATGTAGAGCATCCGAATCGTGTTGGGTAGTAAAAGAAAATCCTTCAAAGTGACACACATGGCTGAAGACCTTCCAAGTTTCCTGGCCCAGTGGTAGAGTCAGATCTTTCCTGTTCTGTCTTTGTTCAGGAAAAGGAATTTGACATCTCTTTTCTGGTGACAAATGCTTTTGTAAATCAGTCTTTACCTGTGAGGTATCCCTGCTTCCAGTGCATAGCCTCTTGGATACAGTGCCTGTGAGTGGCAAAATGGAGGTAGTAAACCGGTGGCTTCTTTACCACTGAACCAACAGTTCTGGACCATTTTGGTCTCAGGACCATTACTCCTAAAAATTATTGAAGATCTGCAAAGAGGGTTTGTTTATAAAATTAGTATCTTTCAGACTCTAGGATATGAAAATCAATACTGAGATATTTTTAAAACATGCTTATTCGTCCATAATACTCTACTTGTTAACATAGAAAACATGTTTTGATGGAAAAATAACTTTTAAAAACCAAAACTATGAAAAGCAGGAGCATTCTTTCAGATTTTGCCTAAAATTCTAGGTAAACCAGACATTTTAATGTCTGGTTTAATAGAAACAGATTTTCATACTGCTTTTGTATTTTGATTTTTTTAACTGCACAGCCTGAAAACACTGAAAAAAACTGTGTTGTGTGTTTGTGGAATCATGAGTGTGAAAAGGAATATTAAGACCTTAGTATTACTATGAAACTAGGTTGCCTCATACAGTTCTTCACGCCGTCTTCAGAGCGCACTTGGAGAACCACTACACTTTACACTTGGATGCTTCTAGAACAGTATTTGTGGAGTAAACATACTACCATCTGCGCTGTGTTTTTATGATAACTAGGTGGGGAAAGCTGAAATTCCAGTTGAAATTGCAAACTTCTTGACATTTTTAACTATTTCAAAGTATAATAGTGGTATTATGCGGTGTGGTTTATTAGGCTTATCAGTCTATCATTTGCTAAATGCTTATGTTATCTCTCACAGTCCTTGATGTGGATCCACAAGGCATAGAAAAGTTACTTGTTCTTGGGGAGCAACTACTTTATTGTCAGATTAAAATGCTGTCACATTGATGAGTGAGGAGATTCTTTTTTACCCTTTTGAAATGTCAAGAAAACTACTTTCTATATCATATACACCAAGAAAATACTTACTCATTTAACTCCAAAAAATACTTACTCATAAAATTTGAGTTTCTTTCATAATTTGATGAAATCAGCACCACTTAGTCCTTATTATTTATTTAAACTTTAGGGTAAATAGTGGAGCGAGTTTTAAACTGAAGACACATCTGGAGTGTCATAATGACTCCTATGTTGTAGAATTCCACCTTTTCTGATGCTGTTTGTGCCCTATACAGTTCTCATATTTGCTTTTTAAAAGATGTTAAGATTTGTATTATATTAGCCTATTGTATTGACTTTATCCAAGTTTTTCTTTGTATATTTTAAAGCAGTGTCATTAACTAAGATTTCTATGTGGTTGTGTTTGAACAGATGAATATATAACCATGATGTATGTAATCCAGTATTGTGCTGGTGAATATTTAGCAACTGTCTTCTAGGAAACAAAATGGGCCCTGTTTTGTAGTGTTTACAGATACTTGTGATATAAATTCTCTTGCTGCGGCCGATTTGACCTGCCAGTCTTGATTCATGAAATGCAGTTTGAAAGAGAAGTTCACTAGTGGATCTCCCGAGGCTTTGCAAGCCAGCTCCTCACTGCACTGGTGTGTGACTCCACAGCCCATTCATTAAATTTATTTATATTTTGATGATTGTATCCAGTATTTGAAGAGCCTTTTGTTTTATATTATTAATCCATTCAGCAAGTGTTTAGATACTAGTTCATTTCTAGAAGTATACCAGGCACTGAGGTATTTAATTTGGGAAGACCCAAATATTTCAAACCCTGATTTCAAAAAGCCCAATAATTTTACTAGTGTAGGGGTTGTACATTCATGGTCTATACTGTGAATTCTGTCTGCTGTTTTGTTTGTCCAGCACCATGTTTTTAACAGTTGGCTTTTGAATCCAACAAGCAGCGTGTGTACTTTTTTTTTTGCAGTGCTGGGGATTGAACCCAGGGCATTCTACTGAGCTACACCCCCAGCCCTACTTTTTATTCTTTATTGTGAAACAGGGTCTGGCTAAGTTGTGGAGGGCCTCACTAAGTAGCTGAGGCTGGCTGTGAACCCGGATCCTCCTGTCTCAGCCTCCCAAGGACTGGGATTACAAGTGTGCGCCACCACGCCCAGCTGCATGTGTACTCTTAAAGTAGCCACTACCCTTCCACTTCCACGTTTTTTAGCCTCAAACACTCATTTGCTTTTCGAGGCCTTTGAATTGGCAGGTCCTGAGTCGACAGCCACAGGAGGAAGCGGCTTTTCCTATGGCGCCTTGTACTGTGATCTTGGGTTCAGTTGTGTAGTTTGAATTTATGATGATCTTTTCCACACAACTTTGCCAAGAATGTATACCCAGTATCCTCTTTGCATTGTTTGTTTTATGCCACTAGTTAGAATTCATTGTATATTCAAATATATTTTTTAAATCTGCACTTGTCCAATACACAGGGCTATGGGCTCTAATTTAAATAGGATGTTGTGTTCCAGGCTTTTGTAAACAAAAGAAAAAGGGATCCTGGATCAAATATTTTAATTGGTGATTAAATGCCCATCAGTTTTTTAGTTATTCAAGTTACAGCCTAAGCACTAAGATTTGAATTTGAATTTTAAATTCTGTTTTTCCTCGTTCTTGAATGGATTGACTGAGTAAGCAAAACACCAAGGAGCCTTCTAATTTTGATTATATGATCACTAAAGGTGGCACAGGGTTATAAACTAATCTCATATGGCCAGTGTTTCTTAGAATGCTTTGGGTACAATCAGGTTTTTTAAAGACTAAAAGTTTTTTGTATGTTCTGAATTAATACATGCTTATAATTTTTACAAAGTATGCAGTATACACAGAGTATAAAGAAAAAATTCCCTCTGTGACTTTATTGCCACACTCTAGAGGAATATCTTGTGTAGTCTTTCAGAAATGTTATCTTTCCCTCGCTCTCCTCTGTTTAAACATACAATTTTGTAACTGATTCTTGTTTAACTTGATTGTCTTTACGTAATTACCACATCCAGCTCTAACTTGTTTGAATGACTTCAGGGTTCAATTATAAGGATATCCCTTTGAAAGAATATTTGTTTATAGACCTTTTTTTTTTACTAAAAATATTGTTACAATGAGAATATCCATATGCATATAATGAAGATTACTCTTGATTCTGCCTGACTGGAAACTTTCAATAAAATAGATAACTATTTTGAGGCTCACTAGCTGTTTTAAGTATGATCTTATGCTTCCATTTAAGAAATTCTTCCACATAAGGAAAAAAAAATTCCTCAAATTAATTGTCTTCAGATACTTGAAAAACCCTAGCTTTCACATTGTACTATGAAGACAGTTCATCGAAAGACTGCAAGTTCACCTTTATTTTGCACCTTGATTTTTCCTTTGCTCCTACCTGTGACTCTTGGAGTTTCTGAAAGTGTGGTTTGGATTTTTTTCTCATAATATGTTGGTATTGGGCCTTTCCTTATCTACATTAGCTTAGAATATACCGTATGTTTAAGAAGAGAAAGTACAAATTATGGCAAAGTCTATTTTGGCACAACTATATATTCATTATTTCTTCAAAATTAGCTTATTTTGCTTTAGAAAAAATTTGACTTAATAACCTGAAAACCCTGATTTGGATTTTTCACAGATTATAATTCAAATATTTCTTAATGTGTATTTATCATTAGGCACAGGACTTGCTTCCTGGAAAAGTTTGTTATGAGGAGGACTTGCCCCTAAGAGCTGATTAGAAATAGGGAGAAAGTGATCTTATTGATAAGTTCAAAAGAAAGAATGAGGCCCTTCTAGCCAACAGGATATGTTTGGAAAATATTAACATGCTAAGATTTTTGAAGACCAGTCTTGGTACTGGAAGTGATTTAGGATTTGATGAAAACTTATGGACTGATTTCAGTGTTTATTTTTAAAATATTTTAGTATGGTAGATAAATTTGGTAAGTTCTTGTTCATTGTGAAATATTGTTGGAAGAATTTTTTAAGAAATAAAGACTTCTGAATTTGCGTACCACTTGGAATATCCTCTTCCTTTTTCATGTACTATGACAAGACATCTGGAATACTGGAAGAATCTTCCTTTTGTAATTTATTCCTGTAAAGCAATTCATGCATTGTTTCCATCAGAACCTTTTTTATTTTATTAGCCATCTGTTAATAGCTACTAGTGCTACTTTTGCCGACTTTTTAAAATTACAAAACACATTTTTAAAAGCAGGACATGTTTGTTACTTAGAGTATAAATCCTTTCTCCCCCCCCCCCAAGGAATGACAACCTTTCTTGAGATACTTGTTGGTGTGAGTTTAAGACTATTGTGATGGAATTTTGCCTACCCTACTCTATTTATAGAAATTTCAAAGGTAAATATTGAACTGCCCCAGGTCTTTACACCCCTGATCTTATTTCCTTATAGTAAGCAATAGGGAAATTTGTTAAAAACTAATCCCAGTTGAATTATACATCTTTTGTTGTTCAAATTCTTTTTATTATCATCAGAAGAAAATTTAGCTTCCTTAGTAGGAATGTGTGTTTCCACCCCCACCCAACCCATCCCTTGAGGAACTAATGTTTGTTTTGTCTCTTACTTAATGTGAAAAGATTGGGCTTCTTTTTATCCAATTCTGGGTTTTTTCTTAAATGGTGTGCTAATTATTTTTACTGAAGTTTTGATGATTAGGGCTCTTTAAAAAGTACTAGTGCAGAGCAAAGTTTCCTGGGTTCAGTCAAGTTCTCCCATTAATTGGGATTTGAGAATTTAGATGATTCCAGTTCCCACTTTAAAATGAGATCTCTTCCAAATGTTTAAAACTAGGTTCCCATCAACCATTTGTAATATTTGGTTAAATATTTGGGAATTAAACACTTCAGAATAATAACTGTTAGATTGAACATATGAAGTTGATGTTTTAGATCAAAAATAGCAAAGTGTAACTTCATTGAGTTTGAGCTAACAATATTAACACCACTTTTTAATCACCAGCTTGTTCCATGCACCTCATATAATTGATCTGTAATGGACACCAAAACCCTTCAAGGCGGGATTGATCACAAGAAAACTGACCCTGAGGTGTTCAGTTGGCCAAGGCTACACAGCTATTTAGTAAGTGACCGAAGTAGAATTTTGACTAAAATTTATCCTGTCTATAATATGTTCCTCCTTTGAAGCTCCTGCTTCCAGCAGTTTTACTAAGTACAGATTCAAGAAAACAGCAAAACAGCCCACTTGTTTCACAGACATTATTGAAAGTCAAAAAATAACCTTCCTACCCCCACAGGATCTATTTTTGTTTTTTCTCCCACCATATTTTCTTTCCTACATGAAGTTTTTCCTGTGCAATATTAACTGTGTGTGTGTGTGTGTGTGTGTGTGTATGTGATACTGGGGATTGAATCCAGGAGTATTCTGCCTCTGAGCTACACCCCTGTCCTATTTTATTTTTTATTTTTTAACAGGGTCTCACTATAAGTTGCTGAGGCTGGCCACGAACCTGTGCCACCATGCCTGGCTGCAATATTAACTTTTAATATTGTACTTTTCCCATGTAACAAGTTTCTTCCCAATGAAATACATTCATTCATTTTTCTATTGTGAAAATACATGCTCATGTAAAGAACCTGAAAATATCGAAAATACTTTCTATAAAACTTTATGGTCCTGTGCAGAGATAATGTAAGTACTTCTGGATTTAGTTTCATGGCTAAGTAAATAATAAAGACCTTGCAGAATGAGATCATACCATGCTTACTCTTTTGTAACCATTTATTTATTATATTTATTTTTATTTACTTAGTTTACTCATTACTATTTTAGAACCTTTTCCTTAATACAACATGGGTTTCTTTCTGTGTCAAATATCGATGCACATTCTCTTCTAGTGGTGTGTCCCTACGTGGAGTTCTCATAATCCCTTACGATGAACATTGAGTTCGTTTCCAACTTTTCAACAGTGAAAGTCTTACCTATTGGGGGGCAGAGGGCGTGGTTTGGAGCCCTGTTAGAAATGGAATTGATGAGTTAACCGTACACATGAAGAACATCGGTACATTTCATACATTTTCTGTAGCATAATGTGTAGTGTCTGAGGTCATTTGTCATTTTTCTTGATGTTAAGTGAATATCTTACTATGTATAACTCTCCCTTTGGAACTATGTCCGAATAAATTTTATAAATCACACTATTGTGTTATAATGATTAATTGTATCCTCTCAACTAAGTTACTATTTAAGGGGATTCATTTTTACAAATACCAAGATGACATGCAGGCCACTTTTTCATTCCAACCTTCAGTTGTCAGAGGGAATTCTTTATAATGCCAATTTGGGGAATAGGAAGTAATGCCTCATTTTTCCTTTTGTTGATTGCTGGTGAGGTTGATTGACCCCATGGTTACCTAGATAAATTTTCTCATTTACCAATTGTCTTAAAAGCTAAGTTTTAAATATTGAATCACCCAGATTGTATTTTCGTTCATCATATGTTTAGGATTACAGATGCTACAAACTAGGAATTGCTAGTGTTGTCTTTTAGGATAAATAACCTCATCTGTAATGAGGGGACTTAAAATCTAAATAAAAACCACAGTTGATAGAGAACAAATAAAAGCTAGATACTGTAAATTTTCTTCCAGTTGCATTATGATGATCAAAGAAGGGTAGCATAGCCTCTAGTTGAAGTGATCATTATTCAGACTTATGAGCTCATCTTTTCAAACTATCTTTTATTTCCTTATAAAAATGGCTGCTTTTCTTTGCAGTGTTAGCTTCACTATGATGTATCTGGATCACTTTTATTTTTTGCATGGAATTTGATGTGCTTCTTGAATCTGTGTTGCTATTTTTACCAGTTTTGCACCCTCTTTTGCAATAGCTTTTAAAGTTTTATAAATGTTTAGAAGAAGGATCTATGTAACATTCTTTGGAATCCTTGAAGGATTTTAATCATTTAAAATTTTCATGGTTATCAATATCAACTCAGACTAAATTCTCAGTTATCACAGAAGAATATTATAAACTTAAAATACATAAATCATAAACTAGTTTCTTCCAGCTTTGTTTTTTCAGTTACTAGATATAATTTGAGTAACTGTCAAACAGAGAAGAGAGGAATTACCCAGCCTTTCAGAGATGATTTCCAGAATTCTAAACTTTTGGAGTTTTAGGTCAGGGGAACTAGAAAATCCTAGTGGGAGACAGCTAATATTTTTTTCCTGTTTAGAAATAATACTTTTAAAAGTACAAAACAATTTTGACTTTGAAGCATTAGTCTAGAAGAAACCACAATAAATGCTGTACGTCATTGTCATAGTGGCTTCTATTTAGTAGGTATAAATTTGGTGCCACTTTGATACATGATTTTTAGCCTTTTGTAATCTTTGTACTATGTATGGTAGGGTGACCGTGTTGCCAGGGAAAACAGGCTTCGCATGGTTTACTTGCTCGAGTACATGGCGGAACAGCCCTAGCCCAGCTCTGGCAGATGCTTGGAGTCAACCATGGTGCTTTCAAGGAACCAGTGATCTAGTGGGGGTGACGTGTATCTAATAGTGCAAATCAAGGGGCTCCTGGAGAGAAGATGCCTCAATGCAGCCTCATGAAGACTTAAAAAGGAGTAAGACAAGGGAGAGGACTGAGCAGCAGAGGAAGAGGGGTGTACGTATCGTGGGTGTGCCATATTGATGCTAAGCTGCCATTTGAGAGTTGCCCCTCCCTCATCCTTAGGCCACTTGATTCAAGAAGAGTGTGTACGTGTGGTGTAGGAGTACTTTTTGCAAAACATTTCCCTTTTTTCCGGTCTCTATAACATGAAGAACATGGAAAGGGTGTAAGAGTCAATAATAATTGTATTTAAAATTCTCTACAGCATATATATTCCATCTAAGGCTTGGAAGATGGTTGCAGTCATTCGGTACTCCCAAGTGTGGCCTGGACCTGCAGCTGGAGTGCCCTTGCCCGGGAGCTTCTTAGCCATGCACAAGCTCAGGCCCTGTCCCAGGGGAGGAAGTCAGAATCTGCGTTTTAAGATCATCCCCAGGTGATCGCATGCAAATTCAAGATCAGGGAGCACTGATTTAGGTCCTATTTACATTACACAGGTGTTTTGTTTTTCATCTTATAAAGTCCTAATTTGTTAGGCCAAAATCACTCTGGACACCCTTAAAGAAAAACTCATCAAAAGCAATTCTGTAAAATTGCATCTGACTTGGAAGTTTCCTTTTAAGCATGTGCGGTTTTAGACGTGTTTCCAGGAATTGGGGGTTCATGCAGACAGTATTTGATTTATTAAAGTAGTAATGAAACATGCCGGTATCAACCTCAAACACAAAGCCTCAGGCAGTGCTGTCCAGTTAGGGTTACGTGTAGAGGCAGTGGAATCTTCCCTGGGAACCTGTTGTGGGAGAGGGAAATTTCACTCACTGTAAAGCCGTTCAAGTGGAAGAGGGAAGATGGAAGGAGGCTCTGCTGAGGACGGGAGCGCTGAGGAGACCCCAAGAATTTCCTGGTGCTCAGAGGCGGCTCTGAGCCGTTAGCTCAGAAGAGCGTTGGCACAGAGCAGCAAGATGTGTATCCGACTCCACTGTCCTGAGGTATGCCCCGCTTCTGGGAACTGGCTGAAGAGGGGCGCTGCTTCCTATGATGATATTAAAGAAATAGCATGTGGAATTGGTTTTCCTACACCCTATTTACTTGTGAAATTTAACAGCAATCACTTCATAGGTCTGTTGGTTTGCACTTTTGCAAAAGCATATTCATTGAAGAAAACCTAAGACAGCTGCCCACCTCCAAAAAAGGCTTGACCTCAACACCTGGGGACCACCAATACTAACATTTTTGTGTATATTTTCCCCAACTATTTAGTGTGTTTGCATTTTATATAATTGTTTTCTTGTATACAATTTATGCAAAGATATTATTTGCTTTTAATAGTTGGTAAGTTCCCTTTGGTAAGTTCCCTTTCCCATCATGAAATAGTGTACAAAGCCATATTAAATAGCTGCACTGTAAGTCCCTTTTTGGTCAAAACATATTTCTTCATTAGTCCTGTGGGCTAGGGGTGTGCTGGCTTTAAATGGCTAGCTAGTATATGTTTTTTTAAGAGTAGTAAAGAATCCAGGTGCCATGTCACATGCCTGTAATCCCAATATTTGGGAGGCTGAGACAGGAGGATCAACAGGCTCAAGGACAGCCTCAGCAACTTAGCGAGGTCCTCAGCAACTTAGATGCTGTTTCAAAATATAAGAGAGAAAATAGGGCTGGGGTGTAGCTCAGAGATAGAATGCCCCTGGGTTCAATCCCCAGTACAAAAAAAAAAAGTAGTAAAGAAACAGCAGTATCAACCTGAAACTCGGCGAGGCGTGTTCATGCCCTGCAAGCGGCCTTGGTCCTGGAGAGACAGTGTGACTGTTCCTGCCAATCTGTAGGAATTTAGCCATCTTTGTGAGGAAAACTCGGGGATCAGAATGGTAATTCACTGGAAAAGTTTGGCAATTTGGTGGCTAGCCGAGGCCACCCACTTAATTGCTCTGGAAAATCCTCAAAAAAAAAATGTATAATGGATTGTGTACATAAAATCAAGTCTTGAGTACAGGGGGTTGATTCTGGGTGCACACTAGGTTCCTCAGAATACAAGTAAAAAATAACCATTTATTTTTTAAAAGCAGCAAATACTTCTGAGAATACACAACTCACAAAGTGTGTAAGGAATAAAGAGGCATAAATTGCGTGTCACAAAGGAGATTATGATGCACTTAAAAAAGAGAACATACACGTGGAAAGATAATTTAAAAGTTCCATCGCGTTTTCCTAATCTTGTAGAACCATTAAAAGGAATTATTACATAAAATAAACAACATCTTTGTGCTGGATGACAGGTCAGTAAGCTACTGCACTACTTTGTGGCTAAATCTGGCTCTCCACATATTTTTGTCACAAAGTTTTATTGGAATGCACCACACCCATTTTTTATTTTCTATTTTGTTCTAGCCCTGTGACAGCTGTGTAGCTGTGACAAGAGGCCTATGGCCCACAGGACTTAAAATATTCCTTTACAGAAAACCTTTGCTGACTCCTGATCTAGATAATTAGGTAAATATAGAAAGTATATACTATTATCCATAATACTTTTTGCTTGTGAGTTTATATGTACATCTTATACACCAAAATGTAAAATGGTTGTATATGATTATGTATATACTTTTACCCATATATTATATGATATTTAATACTGAGAAAGCAAAAATTTTAATGCCAGCATAGTACTATAAAATAGATCACTGTAATTCATTTAATATTCCCCCACTTAATTTGTTTCCAGTTTGCATTAGTGCAAATAATATTTTAATAAATTTTCTTACATGTAAATCAGTGTATGTGTATGTGTGTGTGTGTGTGTGTGTGTGTGTGTGTGTGTGTGTGTGGAGTTTTTTGAAAGATAAACTAAGTGTAGACTTATTGGGATTAATCTTCTCAAGGTTCCTACTTCATGATGCCAAATTACCCTTTGAAGGCATTTTTCTAAATTTATATTCCTACCATTAGGATATGAATATTCACTTTCCTTGATCCTTACTGGTCTAGGATTTTTAAGCAGTCTTGGACATTATTATTATTATTAGCAAAATACAATGTCTTGTCATGAAATTGCTAAAGAAACTGACTTTTTTCCAAATGTTAATTTGCTTGTCCTAGTTTCTCTTTTTGGATTTATCTGTTCTTGTCCTTTGCATGTTTCTTAATTGTTTATGTAAATACAACATTTTTCATACATGGAAACTATTCATGCCCCCAATGTTCATTTCATATGTAGTTTTATTACTGTTGGCTGTATTTCTAATACACTTTATCCATGCTTCTGAATTCACATAATATTTGTGATTCATTTATTCGTTTGCTTACCCACTAGGTAGTGAACTCTTCCATGCCATAGCTCTGTGTTAGTTACCTCTGGATTACTATGACCAACCACTGGGCTACATAAGCTAAACACTCAATAAATGTTGCTTGGATAATGAGTGATTTGTGGACCAACTAATGGGAAAATTAAGAGTTGGCACTGAAAAGTAACAGTCCTTTAAAATGTTATCACTCCATAGCTTTCACATTTTTCTCTTCATCAGTACAAATATGAAGTATGTACTATGAGCCAGAAGCCAGGTTAGGTACTGGGATTTAACAGTAAATAAAATATAGTGCCTGTCCAGAAATCGAGTGGGAAATTGAGATTACAGTGTGATGGATGTTGCAGTGTAGCGAGGGGTGTAGACACAAGTGCTCAGTGAATAAGAGCGGTGATAGAGGCTCCGGTGCTATGAATATAGATAACCCAAACGAGAGCGCCGAGACCGGTTTTCTATAAAAAGAAATATCCAGCTGAGACCTGAAGAATGAGGAAGAATTATCTAGTTCAGAGTCAAGAGAAATGCAGGTACTGAGGTCACTTAGTGCAAAAATCTAGGGCTTGCAGAAACTTGAAGCATTAGATAAATTTCAAATTAGGGGGAGAATGGAGACGGGTGCAAAACCATGAAAGATCAGACCGCACAGAGAGAAACCAGACCACGCATGGCGTCCTATACCATTTTAGGCATTCCAACTTGTTTTAGGGCAGTGTAGAGAATAACAATGATTAAACATTGAAAGATCTTAAGGAGTTGAATATAATCAGATTTGCAGTTCTCAAATCTGACTGCAGAGTGGAGGATGGACTTCCTGAAGGAGTAAGGCCAGGCAGGGAGAGAGTTAGGAGGTCTTTCCTGTAACGTACGTGAAAAGGGATGGTGTGACCTGAGCCCACATAATGAGATTTTAGGGTCAGGGAAAGAGCACCCCCGGCGACGCGCAGACTTCTGGCTTAGACAGCTGGATGGATGAGAGAGTGACGTTTGTTGATAAAGAGAAGCAGCTGGGTGATGGGCAGATGTGGAGTCAGTTTTAGACGTGGTTCTGAAAGTCCTAAGTGTGGATGTGAGGAGGCAGTTACAGACTCAGGTGAGAGGTCTGAGCTAGAGATGCCATTTCAGTCTGCATATTCTTAGCATTTAGAAACAAACTAAGTCCATGGAAGGACTTTTAGATTCCAGTAATGGAGAAGTGAATCCTTTTGGATCAACCCTCCTATGAATAATGAATTCTGGAAAAATACTGAAAACAATAGTCTGAAGGCACTGGAGACCAACCAGTAGGCAGAAACGGAAAGGGACCTGACAGCTGAGGAAGGGAAGAGCAAGCACTGGGCTTCCTGTTTTTATAGCTGATTGCCTGAGCACAGGCCCCGGCCAACTTCACGTGAGACAGCTCAGACTCGACCGAAGATGAACAAAGTTGTAGTTAATTCTACTTATGTATCTGATTGAACTTCGTATGCACAAGGCTGACTCAGCAATCCAGCCAAGCCTGAAAGAAGTGAACAGAGATTTCTGCTGTTGCTGATCTCAGGGGTTGTAGAGTTTGGAGTTCAAATCCACCAAAGTGAACTGCTTGGGCCAGGCATGGTGGTACATGCCTGTAATTCCAGGACTTGGGATGCTGAGACAGGAGGATCACAGGTTCGAGTACAGCCTCAGCAACTTAGCGACACCCCATTTCCAAATAAAAAAATAGGACTGGAAGTGTAGCTCAGAGGTAGAATACCCCTGGGTTCAATCCCCAGCACCACAAAACAAAACAAAACAAAAACAGTTAACTGCTTGATAAAACAAAAAATTAGTACTCTTGAGAGGAATATAATAGAATTCAGAGTCTCAACAACAAATTAACACAATGTCCAAGGTTTAATTAAAAACTACTAGATGTTCCAGGGGTGAGCACACTTAGGGAGACCTTGTCTCAAAATAAAAAGTTGAAAGAGGACTGGGGATACAGCTCAGTGATAGAGAACCCCTGGGTTCAATCCCAGTACCACCAGAAATTCATGAAATGTGTCCCTTCCTGAGTTTAGATCCCCACTTCTCTACATGCCCCAGGCACTTAGGATCTCTGACACGGGTCCAGAAAGCTCCAGGCTCACTGCCTGGTGTATATACCTCATCTAGATCTAAAGCCGGGCCTAGTGGCTGCCGTTTGCCTGGGGGTGGGGACTGACAGTGAATGGAGCCGTAGTTTCCGCATCTGCAAATAAATGATAATACAATACAGAAGGCCCAGTTTACTTTGAATCTCAGATAAATGACAAGTACTTTTTAGGGAAATATGTTTCTACTAATACAATATTTTGGGCATGATGATGTCAAAAATTTCTTTATCTAGAATTCATACTTAACTGGGCATCCTGTATGTTTATTTGCTAGATCTGACAACCCAATTCTTTCCTCTTGTCTTTCATGAGAAATACAAAGAACCCATAAACTGATGTAAGAATTTGCTCAAATACACAACTTCCAGGCTGTGTCAATGATGCCTGGGCAGCCATATGGTGAAAATTCCTGCTTACATGTCAACTGGAGGAGAGGCGGCAGTTCTTTCAAATGCGGATTTTGTGCTCAGTGAGGAAAGATGTTCCCGCTTCTTACTGAAGTCTCACTTGTAGAGGTGTCAGCGCACAAAGTTGGGCTCTGGGCCATTTCTTGTCTGGACCCTCAGGACATACAGGTGAGCGGCTGTTCTTCCAGTTCACCTCTCCCCCTTTCAGGCTTCCGATCTTACATTCACTCACTCCTTCATTCAGCAAATATTTGTTGACTGTTGACCACAGGCCTTGATTGTGCTATGTGACAGGATAAAGATCAGTGAGAACAAAAGCAAAACCCTGCCTTCAGGGAGCTTAGTTGTGGTGAGGGAGGGGTTTCCATCCACTAAGATCTTTGCTTGCCCTTTTAGTTTGGCACATGACTTAGTAGTTGCTTTTGACTTTAATCTTGGCCTCCATCTAGCTGTGATGTCCTACGTTTAGCACATTCCGAAGAACCTTTGGGGGTCACCCTTCTCCCATCCCAGTGACACTCTGAAGTAGATCTCTCTGATCACCCCAGGGGCAGCCCCTGCCTTACTCTGTCTTACCTTGTCGTATATTTGGTGCAGAAACACTCAACTATTTGGGGTAATTAAAAGTTATTTAGAGCCGGGCGTGGTAGCACTTATTTGTAATCCCAGTACTTGGGAGGCTGAGACAGGAGGATTGCAGGTGTTCGGCCAGCCTCAGGTACCTAGTGAGGCCCTCCGCAACTTAGTGAGACCCTGTTTCGAAATAAAAATAAAATAGGGCCAAGGGTGTAGCTCAGCGGTAGAATGCCCCTGGGTTCAATTCTTGCTACTGCAAAAAGAAAGTTATTTATAGACTTAATTAGAGAAAAATCTATTTGAGGTGATTGAGGTAATAGAACCATTTTAAAACTTAGAAATTAGCCAGGCATGGTGGCGCACACTTGTAATCCCAGTACTTGGGAGGTCAAGACAGGAGGATCACAGGTTCATGGCCAGCCTCAGCAACTTAGTGAGACCCTATTTCAAAATATAAAATAAAATAGGGCTGGGGGTATAGCTCAGAGGTAGAACGCCCCTAGGATCAATCCTTAGTACCACCACCACCAGAAAAAAAACCTTAGAAATTATTTCTGCTAAGCCTCCAAGATGGGACAATATTGAAATAATGTGAAAGGAAGATGTGTCACCTTAGATATGAGGTTGTTGTATTCCCAATGAGACATTATACTGGTGTTAAACAATGAATACACATAGCATTTGTCTTGGCACCTTGAGAAAAAAAAGTTACTGCATTTGATTTTAAACAAATGTTTGTGGCTCAAATTATATGAAGACATTTTAATAATTATTGATGGCTGCTAGGTATCTAATTGCTTATCACTGGAAAGCCATGTGGCCAGCTTACAAATGAAGAATTTAATAGATGGCTGAATATCATATCTGTTGAGAAATTATTTGTTTTTCTAATAAAATCTAAACTTATTTGACAATTTTTGTTACTATTTAAGAGTTGGTAAAGTTTTTAGCACTTCTTTTTTCTTTTTCTTTTTTATTTTTTGGCACTGGGGATTGAACCCAGGGGCATTCTACCTATGAGCTACAGCCCAGCCCTTTTTAAAAATTTTAATTTTATAATTTTATTCTTACTAGGTTGCTGAGAGTCTCACTACATTGCTGAGACTGTCCTCAAACCTATGATTGTTCTGATTCAACCTCCCAAATACTGGAATTACAGTATTACAGGCACATAAATATATATACACATATATATTTTATTTTGTAACAGGGTCTGGCTAAGTTGCTGAGGTTGACCTTGAACCTGAGATCCTCCTGTTTCAGCCTCCTAGAACTAAGATTACAGGCATGCACCACCATGCCTGGCTTTTAGCACTTGCTGTGTGTGTGTGTATGGTCCTGGGGCTTGAACCCAGGGGCATTCTACCTCTGAGCTACACCCCCAGCCCTATTTTTTATTCTTTATTTTGAAACAAGGTCTCACTAAGTTGCAGAGGGCCTCACCAAGTAGCTGAGGCTGGCTGCGAACCCATGACCCTCCTGTCTCAGCCTCCCAAGTACTGGGATTAAAAGCGTGCGTCACCACACCTGGCTCCCTTTAGCACTTTTTATGTTTTCCTTTTGTAGAACTGTCAATAGAGCCTAATTTCCTAAATACCAACTTCTAAGTTATCCAAATTACAAGACAAGAATGGCATGTTGATAGATTCGGCATGTATTTCAAAATTGGGATAGCATAATGTGCAATATATTCCTTTTTATACCTTTAACTATATGGAGCAACTCTTAAAACTCAACAACAAAAGACTAAATAACCCAACTAAACACATGGGCAAAGGATCTGAGTAAACATTTATCCAAATATGTTATACGAATGGCCAATAAGTATATGGCAAAATGTTCAACATCATTAGTCCAATTAGGGGGATGCAAACCGGATTCACAAAAGATATCCCTTTGCACCTGTTCGAATGGCTCTCATCAAAAAGATGGACGGTGACACGTTCCTCAGACATTAGACTCCCATCCCAACTCTCACGCTGGGGTGGAAAATGGTACAGATGCTTTGGAGAACAGTTCGGCACTTCCGGCTGGCGAATCTCTCAAATCTGGATTCCAATCCCCTAGCTCAACTCAGAAGACTTGCACCTTTGGCAGCTTATTTAATCCCCCCCAAATGTTACTTTTCTATTTGTAAAATGTGGATCATATTGATCTTTGGGGTCATATGGATCATATGGGTCTCATGGTTGTCATCAGATTTAAATTAAATGGATGTATGTATGCTCTCCATAAGGGCTTATAATTTATACTTACTCGACTATTATTTAATCATTTGTAATTATTAACATGGGCTTTTATTTTTCATTTTTCCCTGTTCAGAGTCTAAATTTCTTTCAGGTTTGGATTAATTTTTTTTTTTTTTGGTGGTACTGGGGATTGAGCCCAGGGGCATTCTACCTCTGAGCTATACCCCCAGCCCTATTTTTTTATTCTTTATTTTGAAACAGGCTCTCACTAAGTTGCGGAGGGCCTCACTAAGTTGCGGAGGGCCTCACTAAGTAGCGGAGGCTGGCCGCGAACCCAGATCCTCTGGCCTCAGCCTCCCAAGCACTGGGATCACAAGCGTGCGCCACCACGCATGCCCGGCTTGGATTAATTTTTTAAGAGTGAGATTTGGGGCCAGGTGTGATGGCACATGCCTGTGATCCCAGTTCTTAGGAGGTTGAGACAGGAGGATCCTGGCAGGTTTGAAGTCAGCCTCAGCACCTTAGGGAGACCATTTCCAAATAAAAGATAAAATAGGGCTGAGGGTGTAGTTTGGATGTAGAATACCCCTGGGTTCAATCTCCAGCACCAAAAAAAGAAAGGAAAAGATTTGGGCCTCTGTTTATATTAATTAAAATTACAATTCCAGCATTACCTGCTTGACTTCTTGCCATGAAGATAAAGTTTACCGAAAGCACTCCACACATTACTTGTATGTATGGAGTTAAGAAAAATGAAATCTTCAATCTAGATCACATAAAAACAACTGCTTCTACCCTCTTTAGACAAATCAATAATTCTCTTAATACACATAAGTCTTGGGAATAGCTTCTTAGTTAAAATGGATTGTTGTGTATTTTCTTTGAATTCACTTAAAATTTTAAAAGCTAGAAGGGGCCCTTGGGAGAGTCTGATCTCCATTGTTTACAAGGGAAGAAACAAGAGGCCTACAGAGGTCTAGGGACTGTGGACAAGCTGACAGCAGCACAGTGACGTGGATCAGATCGCACTGTCCTCTGTCCCCATTGGACGCTCATTCCAAGACACTACTCTGTTAAGTAAAAGACAAATAATGAAATGGGTCTCTGGTGCTGTGATCCCTTCAGCTACCACAGTTTGCACTGTTTCATGCCCGTCACCCATCCACCACGTCCTCCTGAGCAACCCCAGCCCATCAACCTTGCAGCACCCAGGCTCTGTTCTGACCTCAAGTTCAAAAGGCTTCCTGGAGCTGCCGGTGGTAATTATAGAGCCCCACACAGTATTCCCACAGTCTGATGAACAATTCCAAGCTGGTTATTGTGGGTAAAAGTTTTCATATCCTCTGGCTCTCAGAGAGAACTGTTTGATGAGGGTTTGGGTCCTGCCTGCTGGGTTAGCAATGTTGCCCAGACACCTGCTTTCTGTTCCCTTTAATGGCTCTTGGTTTCTAATTCTTTATTCTGTTCGGTGTCCCAATAACTCAAAGAGAAAAGAATATCCATTAACATCTTTCTTGAAAAATAGTCGAAAGCCATTTTGAAGACCTCAGGTCCCAGGAACCAGATGCATCTCTTTGTTCTTGCTTCGGTCCTGCTGGCATAACTTTTTACCCCAGGATCAAGAGGCTGATGGTTGAACGGAACAAAGGAGCTGCCCCTCGGGGCTAGTGTGCCTGCCCAGCGATCCCATCCTGGGCATCGTTTGCAGATGCAGGCTGGAGGGGGCAGCTGGCAGGCAGATCTCTCTGGAAGCTGTTTTCAGCCTGTTTAAAACCTGTTGAGACAGTTAGATGAGATAACCAGTGTCATGAGGCCTCCGTGTTGATTAGATATTTTACATCCTTCATTGCAAAGATTTTCTGTTCTTTGCCCAACTAGTTGACCTGGTTTTGTTTTGTTGTTGTTGTTGTTGTCATATTTTTAAGTTCAATTTTGTTTGTATCTAATTATCGTTTTTGGTAGCAAGCAACAAAATTGACAATCACAACAACAACTCTAGATGAATAGGGGGATCACCTGAGTATCTTTTTAAAAGAGCACCAGCAGGGATTTTAAAATAGGAATGTCTGTCTCAGGGTAGTTTGAGGGTTTAGATTTCTATCACCTGCTCTTGACCTCTCGGAACCTTGGTGGACCCAAGGTCCCTTGGCCATCCCTTCCTTTTGGAAACCACTCATTTTATTTCGAATGAAATTCCTTGGGTTGTTTGATGAGCCTTTCCTTCCCCTGCTGTTTTAGATGATGTGCTTTTTTTTTTTTTTTTTTTTTTTTTTTTTTTTTTTTTTTTTTTTTTTTTTTTTTTTTTTTTTTTTTTTGCTTTTTAAGTTTCTATTCAAAATCTTTCCAGAAGAGACAGCTGTGCTTGGGTACATTGCTTTGCTGGTTGTTCTGTAAGTTTTCTGTGCAGAACGTCTCCGGCTGGAAGCCCGACACAGACACAGCGCATGTTTAATGAGGTCTTCTGCATCGGGTCCATTTGCCTCACGTACGACGCTGTTCAATACCCATCACCGCTGGCCTCCTAAATGGCTTGAAATGGATTCTTGGTGACGTGACCACCTGGTGTCATCCCGCGGTAAGAGGGTGAAGTCATTCACTCATGAAATTTTAATTGATGCTGTCTACTGCCAAAAGACCTGGGAATTCAAGACCAGAAACGCATGGTCCCTGCCCTCAAGCACTTCAGGCCCTTGTAAACGGGCACGGGTCTTGCAGGGTCAATGCAGGGGCACGCTCACGGGAAGGGCAGATGCGGCACAGCTGGGGGAATAACTGACTGCGAATGATTAGGAGGAGCAGAGCTGGTGGGAGAAAGACGCCCAGCACTTTCCTTTATTCATTCAACAGGCATTTCTTGTGTATGTTCCTGGCCCTGTTGCGGGTACCAGGAAGGCAGCATTGAACATGTGGATGGGCAGAGAGCGTTCACCCAGCACAGGAGGAGAGGGAGCAACAAATGAGGGCCAACTGACAAGCTAATGCTGAGTGGATAGGAAAGCTGACTCGGAGACAGTGATATTTAATTTCAGACCTGAAAGCGATGCTGGAGTCAACTGTGCAAAGATCTGGAGAAACTCTTTTGTTGGGAGCCATCTTAGCTCACGCAGTGAGGTCACCATTTCGGACTGGCTTAACCATGTACACGGTACATGCCGAGTGGAAATTGTCTGCATGCAGACAAGCTTCCTTGGACTGGATGGGACCGAAAGCTGGACATTGGTGACCTCCTATTCTCCCTCAAACGTTCACCTTGCCACTCCCTGGTCTTAACTTATGTTTACCACTCCCTGGTCTTTACTTGTGATCTTCTTCCTGTTTGCTCTGTTTGAACCTCTATATAAGAAAGGCCTTGACTACATAACGCAGGAGAATTTGTCATCTTGGATCTCCTTCCTGACCCCCTCAATTATTAAATTCTCTCCAAATTATTATATCAGACTTCGTGTCGGTATCATGTGAGAAGACTATTGATCAGGAAGCTGCCTGGCACAGCGACCTTCCGTGGCTGGAACCACAGAACAATCTTCAGGAAGCTGTCTGGTGCAATGACCTTCCATGGCAGGAATCACAGAATAGTTATTAGGGAGCTGCTTAAAGCAGCAACCATCCATGGCAGGACTACGTAGCAAGCAGCGTCCGCCAGAGCACCCCAATACTCTTCAGGGCACAGAGAACAGCGAAGGCAAAGCTGTTAAAGGAGGCACAAGCTTTGTGTGTTTGAGAGATGGGGAGAAGGCGGGTGTGGCTGGCAGGTGAGGTTGGCCAGGCGGCGCTGGGCCGCACAGGGCCTGGCAGGATGGGATGAGGAGCCGAGGAGCCGTTGGTGCGTGCAACATGGTCCAACCTTAGCTGCCGCATGGAAAGCGGAATTTAGCCGGAATAAGAGTGAACCAGAGAGAGCATAGATAGCGGTGACTTCAGTTGCTCAGGAAAGAGACAGCGGCTGGTCGCAGAAGTTGGTGCCACTGAAGGATGAGGGGGCATTTGTGAAAGAGAAAAAGAAGTCACAAGTACACAAGACGAAGGCAGGGCAATCCGGACAGAGAAGAGAGTATGGGAGAATTTAAACCAATCCTTTATGGTCAGAGCTGAGGGCGAGGAGGGGGATGGCCGGAGAGAGGGAGGAGGGATGGCGTTGGAGTATCTCCCTTTGCCTAGATGCCATATTATGTACACAAGTTCCTGGAAGTTTTTCTAAATTTATTTTTAAAAACTTTTTATTTCGGCCAGGCGTGGTGGCGCATGCTTGTAATCCCAGTACTTTGGAAGGCGGAGACCTGAGGATCCGGGTTCGAGGCCAGCCTCAGCTCTCTCTCTTCCTGTCTCTCTCTCACTACTTAGTGAGGCCCTCCGCAACTTCGTGAGACCCGGTTTCAAAATAAAGTATAAAAAATAGGGCCGGGGGTGTAGCGCGGAGGTAGAACGCCCTTGGGTTCAATCCCTGGTACCGCAAAAAAAACTTTTTATTTCAAGATATAGGAGATTCATGTGTAGTGTTAAGAAATAATACAGAGGCAGCTGGGTGTGGTGGTGCATGCCTGTAATCCCAGTACTTGGGAGGCTAAGACAGGAGGATCTCAGGTTTGAGGCTAGCCTCAGCAACTTAGCAAGGCCCTCAGCAATTTAGTGAGACCCTGTTTCAAAATAAAAAAGTAAAATAGGGCTAGGGTGTAGCTCAGAGGTAGAACATCCCTGGGTTGGGTTCAATTCCCAGTACTACCACCACCCAAAACACACACACACACACACACACGGGTCCGTACACCCTTAACCCAGTTTCCCCGATTGGTAGCATCTTGCATAACCGTAGCGCAGTGTCACAACTGAGAAGCTGGCATTCCACTGACTGGCCGTGTTTAGATTTCGCCAGCTGTACAAGGGTTCATTTGTGTATATTTGCTTCTATGTGATCTTATCTCATGTGTAGATTTGTGAGACCACCACCACGGTCAAGGTACAAAATAGCTTCTCACAGAGCCACCTCATGTCGCCTCCACCCCAGCCTCCAGTAACCACCCACCGGTTCTCTATTTCTGTACTTTTGTCATTTCAAGAATTGTTATACAAAGGTGATCATAGAGTCATATTGTGTGTGTGTGTCTGTGTGTGTGTGTGTGTGTGTGTGTGTGTGTGTGTGCACGCGCGTGCATGTGTGTATGGTACTGGGGATTATATCCTTTTGAGATAGGTTATTTTTTCTCTCAGTATAATTCCCTTGAGATCATTCAAGTTTTCTGTGTCAATAGTTTGTTCTTCTTTATGGCTGAGTGGTTCTCCGTGGGTGGATATACCAGTTTGTTCACCCATTCATCTGTTGAAGGATGTCAGAGCTGCTTCCAGCTTTGGGCTGTTTTGAATGACGCTGCTGTAGACATTTATGGATAAGGTTTTTGTGTGATCATTATTTTTCATTTCTCTGGGCTAAATGTCCATGAGTACAATTGCTGAACTGTATGGTAAGTACATATCTGATTTTGTGAAAAACTACCATATACTTTTCCAGAATGGCTATGGCTATACCATTTTACATCCCCCTAATAGTGGATGAGGGATCAGATTCTCTGCATCCTTCTCAGCATTTGGTGTTATCACTATTTTTTATTTTAACCATTTTGATAGATCTGTAGTGATATTTCATTGCATCTTAAATTTACATTTCCCTAATACCTAATGACATTGAACATCTTTTTCATGTGCTTATTTGCCTGCCATATATCCTCTTTTTATTTTAATTTTTAGTGGTCCTGGGGATTGAACCCAGGGACATTTCTACCTTCAAGCTATACCCCCAGACCTATATCATTTTGTATTTGGAAATAGGGTCTCGCTAAGTTGCCAGGTCCTTGCTAAGTTGCTGAGGTAGGCTTTGAACCTGTGATCCTCCTGTCTCAGCCTCTCAAGTAATGGGGTTACAAGCGTGTGCCATATATATCCTCTTTGTGAAGTCACTGCTATGTCTCCTGCCATTTTCCAATTGGTAATTTTCTTACCATTGAGTTATGTATTCTAGGCATAAGTCCTTTGGGGGATATATAGTTTGCAACTATTTTCTCCTGGTCTATAGCTTGTCTTCTAATCCTTCCAACAGAGTCTTTCACAGAACAAACACTTTTAATTTTGATGGGATCCAGTCTATCAATTCCTCCTGTTTCAGCTCTTGGTTTTTGTTTTTGGTGTCAAGGCTAAGAACTCTTCACCCAGCCTTGAGTCTCAAATATTTTCTCCTGGTTTTTTTTTTTTTGCCCTAAAATTATATAGTTTTATATTTTGCATTTAAATCCATGATCAATTTTGAGTTAATTTTTGTTTAAGATGTGAGGTTGAGTTTTTGTTTGTTTGTTTGGCCTATGGATGTCCAGTTGCTCTAGCATCTATGTTGAAAGTTTATCCTTCTTCCAGCAAATTGTTTTTGCTTCTTTGTAAAAAATCAGCTGGGCCTTATATGTATTGGTTTGTTTCTGGGTCTCTTATTCTGTTCTATTGGTCTCTATTTCTTTCTCTTTCTATACCACATTGTCTTGATTCCTGCATGTATATATATATATATATATATATATATATATATATATATATATTG
>PVJS01012270.1:0-44211 GCA_004027185.1 Glis glis | reverse complement strand
AGGCCTCCCCACCTCCCTCCTCGAGCCCCTTAGTGATCTGCAGGCCTCCCCACCTCCCTCCTTGAGCCCCTTAGTGATCTACAGGCCTCCCCACCTCCTTCCCTGGCAGCCCAAATCTGCCTTCTGTCACTATAGATTGAATTTCATTTGCATTTTCTAGAGTTTAATATAAATGGAATCATACAGTATGTACCCTTTTTTGATCTGGCTTTTCGCTCAGCATAATTATTTTGAGATCCATCCATGTTGTTGTGTGTACCGGTAATTCATTTCTTTTTATTGCTGAGTAGTGTTCCTTTGCTTGGATACGAGACAATTTGCCCATTTACCTGTTGATGGATATTTGAATCATTTCCAGTTTTTGACAATTACAAGCAATGTTGCCATGAACATTTGTGTACCAGTCTTTGTATGGACGTATGCATAATTTTCCCTTGCATGAATGCCCAGGAATGGAGCATCCGATCCATAGAGAGACTGCCACATTGCTTTCCAAAGTGACTGCACCATTTTACAACCCCATGGTAGAATGTGAGCATTCCAGTTCCTCCACCTCCTCACCAACACTTTGTATGGTTATTTTTATTTTGGTCATTCTAACAGATGTGTGATGGTACTGCATGGTTTTAATTTGCATTTCCCTAACAACTAATGATGACGAACATCTTTGCAACCCTTGTGTCTTTCATGAGTGTTCATTTGGATCTATTGTCCATTTAAAAATAATGGGTCACTTGTGTTCTTATTATTGAGTTTTGAGAGTTCTTTATATATGTTCTAGACAAAGTCCCTTATCAGAAATAGCCTTTACAACTACTTTCTTCCAGCCCATGACTTGTCTTTTCAACCTCTTAACAGTATCTTTTGAAGATCAGAAGTTAATTTTTATGATGTCCAATTTATCATTTTTTTTGTTTTTATGGACCATGCTCATGGTATTGTATCTAAGCAATCTCTGACTAACACAGGGTCATTAATAGTTTCTCCTATATTTTCTTCACAAAGTTTTTTTTTTTTTTTTTGCTGGAGTTGAACCCAGGGCCTTATGCATGTTAAGCATCTACTCTACCACCAAGCTATACTTCCAGATACAGAGGTCTATAATCCATTTTGATTAATTTTTGCATAGTGTGAGGTATGGGTTGAGGTTCATTTTTCTTTTACTTTTTCATTTTTTCATGCAGATGTCCATTTTTCCAGTGTGATTTGTTGAAAAGGCTCCTCTTTCTCCACTGAATTGCATTTTGCTCCTTTATAAAAAAATGTCCATATATATGAGGGTCTATTTTTGGACTCTGTTCTGTTTCATTGATCTGGTTGTCTGTCTTTAAGCCAGTACTATACTGTCATGACTACTATAGCCTTGTGACAAGTCTTGAAATCCTTTGAATCAAAGCAGTGTTAGCTCTCCAATTTGATTCTCCTCTTTTAAATTGTTCTGGCTCCTCTAGGCCCTGTGCCTTTCCATATGGGCTTCAGAATTGGCTTGTCAGTTTCTAAACCCCAGCCTGCTGGGATTTTGATTGGGGTTGAGCTTTATATCGGGTTCTCTGCAAGAGGCTCTTCTGGAACTGTGTTACCTGCATCCTACCACACTGGGTGGCTGTGGGACCGAACGAGTGACCAGAGAGGATGGCACCTGTGGTCAGTGAAAACAGGGGTTATTAGTATTTACTAAAGCATTTTTAGAGACCTTGTGCATTGACCTTAGGGGCTCAGGATGTGATTTTTTTTTTTCTGAGCTTGGGTTTCATCTGAGGAATGGGACCTGAAAACTCAACCATGCTATGGGAGTTACCATTTCTCAGGACCTTGGTCAGCGCTTGGCAAAGACACTGCTCCTCCTTTAGAAGTTGTGTGCACGAAGCCCTCTTTCTTTAGTCTATCCCAAGTCACCTGCTTTAGGTGTTAATGTTTGAGGTTTCACTGCTGTGGGGAGTGGGCACCCTGGGAGGTGGGTGAGGGCAAGGTGAAGGAGGGTTTCCCTTTCCAGAACATTCCTTGGAGGAGGAATGGAAAGAAGAAACTTGGTTGTCCTGGTGGCCTAGTCACATGTCTCTGGGTGTGTCTGGATGTGATGTGTGCTGCAGAGTCCCTCTCCTCCTTCCAGGGCTGGTTTGTGACCAGCAGGAGCTGTGTGAGGCCCCAGGGCAGGTGCCCTCACTTCCTGTGCCAGCATCCCCACCCTTGCCCTCTCCTCCCCATTCCCCGTGGGCTCTGGCCAGACTGGCTTCTCAGTGAAGGTATTTTGCAAAGGCTGTGTCACCTGGGAGGAAGGAGAGGCTCTGAAGAAGGAAGCTGTGATGTGCCTTTTCAGCGGGCTTTTCCAAGGACTGTTCACTTGAGGCTGCCCCTGGGGAGAAGGAGCTGTTAAACTGTCAAAATAAAAAGTCAACCAAACTCCTTAGGCCAATCGAAAGCACTTAACGCCGGCTGCAGGCAGCAGAGGCGACAGATTTCCCTGTGATGTGCTCCAGGAGGGGAAAAGGCTGTTGGGGAATTTAAACAATGCGGGAAAAGTTCTAAAATATTGGAATATACCTAGTCAATAATACATTAAATTTGGGGTTCATAAAAAGAAATCGTGGTGAAAATCTCCTCAAATAAGTTTTTATTCTAGAATTTGATGGCAAATCCTGGGAGCGCTGGTTATCCCGTTAGGTGTGGTATTCTGAAATACAACCTGAGGCATATATATTGTCAAATAATAAAGTATTATGAAACCAATCAGCTGTGAGCTCCCCACTTGGCAGTTTGGAAGTAAAACCCTTTCTCCTTTACAAGGCCAAGTGACTCTTAATTCCTCCCAGGAGATTTCACGTTAAAATGTGTTCACTGCCAGCTGACAAAAGAGGCAAGTCCAGATTTATTACCCTGGCACCTGCAGCAAAAAAATGACGGATGATGAAAATATATTTAATTATCATTCCATGCCACGTCTCTGCCGGCTCCAGTCGCAGGGCTGCAGCTGTTGGCACGCACTTTATTTTAAAGTCAATGTGCTTATCTGGAGAGAAGGCTGCTCTCTGGGTAAATTGACTTGGGGGAGGAAGGAAATGGCGATCTCCTCTAGAGCCAGCTGAACAAATGCAGATTTGTATTCCATGCGTCTGCTTTAATTGTCTAATCCGTCCCACATCACATCAGCACTGGGATTTGGCTTTTGTAAAGAAAACATTTGCAAAAAGTAAACTTTTCCGTGGCCTTTCTGAGCCAAAACGAACAACTCTCCTTGCTGGTGCGGATGCTCATGTTTCTGCTGTAGATGTGTGTGGAAGTCGCTGTTGGGCGTATCTGGGAAAGGAGGGAGCCCTAGAGAGCCCCTGGCTGGACCCTTAGAGAGTAGGAGGATCTCAGAAAGTAGGACGCCTGCAACTGAGGACTCCCCCGTGTTCATGTGACTTCTGGCTGTCAGAAGTCTGTTTGGGGTGATGAGCCTGAGCTGAGAGATGACCCCACAAAATTGCCCTCTTGTTTGTCTTCTGTTACAACCCGAGGAAGACGAGACCCCGGGGCAGAGCAGTCACACTCTGTCTCAGGCAGAGCACATCCGATTTCTTGGAGTGATGTCCGTGGGGACTCTGGCTTGGCTATTGGGAGTCTGTGCCATTAGTTCACGCCTAAGATGTGCTGTTTGCAACAAAAATAGCCCAGATAATAGGCAATGTCTAATGTGGCAATTTTCCTGCTGTATCTCTTCTTATCAGGAGAAGCCACTCGATGTTTTGTACGTGGTGGATTTTAGTCCAAAGTGATGGCATTTCCACTGAAAGTAAAATACAATAACTGGCTTAGCAGTTAGGATTAGGGAAGAGAGATGACGCTGAGTGGTTCTGACGCTGTCTGGTGGTGCCGGTGGCCGGAGGCGGATGCCTGAGGATGGGGGCGGGAAGGGGATGAGGTTTCTGTGAATGTGAGCTAACTCAGGGAGGGGCTCATTCCCCTGACCTTCTCTTTGATGACTAAGGATTCAAGATTGCATCTGCTGAGGCTGCAGGACCTGAGGCCTGGGGGAGGAAGGAGAGCTTTGGCTTATGGATTTGGACTGTGAACTGAACTCTTAGCCCCCGAACTTTTTGATGTATTGATCAGATTTTGCCTATAAACTGGAGAGAGTATTCCACTACCATCATCACCGTCTCCATCCTCCTCCTCACCCCCATCATCATCATCACCACCACCATCATCACCTTCATCACTATCATCATCACCATCACTGCCACCATCACCATCACCACCACCATCACCACCGCTTCATCTCACATAATAATTTATATATCACCTAGCATGTCTCAGACCCTTGGATATGCCATTTAAATCGGTCATCTTTAATCTTACAAGACAGATACTCTTTTCCCCATTTTACAGATGAGAACACAGAGGCTTAGGTAAGTGACAGAACTGAAGCCAGGCCCTGGAAACCACACCATTCACCACACCTTTCCATTTGGGGACTTTAAATACATTTTTTAAGACTTTCATAGGATAAAGGAAGGAAAGAGAAAGTCAGCTGTGTTTTTGTGAAGGGAAATGTTTGGGGATGTCAACAGTTTTGAGTTTGAAGACTGGCCCTTGGAGACTTCCTTTCCACGCGGCTGGAGGCCGAGAGGAGAGGTGCCCCTCTGCTCTGGGAACCAGGGATGCTGGGGGAGAGGCTGGCTGGGGCCTGAGGTGTGAGGGAGGGGTGAGGAGGCTGCAGGATGCTGGCCCTGGGAACTTGGGAGGGACACGGGGAAGTGGGGAGCATGGGTTGGGGGTGCTGGGTGGGGTCTTGGTGTCTAGGAGGGAGTGGGACAAGGGACCTGGAAGGCTTGGCTGGTGGGCTGTGGGGAACAGCTCAACCACCCTGTATTCCCAGGCCTCCTACTGTGTGTCATCAACAGCACAGACCCGGGTATGGGGTCCTGTTGGTATGGCCTTGTTTTCACATAGGTTGGAGGTTGTGGGGCTGTGCCAAGTACCTGGCATATCTGTCCTACTCTGTCCTGGCCACGCAGCCTCCAGGAAGCCTGGCCTTTATATTTCTGGCCTTTCATGATCTCCTCAGGCACCAGTGGCCCATCTGGAACTCTGGATTTGATGCCTGACTGTGGCATAGACAAACCAGGATTGTGGCCTCATGGCCTCATGGCCATGTGACAGGGTTGTTGCCATCAGAGAGTGAGGGATTTGTCACATTCTGCTGCGTTGCCCTGCAGCTCCTTGCTCCAGCAGGATCTTAGGGGTTGTACTAGCTCCTAACACGCATGGGCCGTATGGATCTGAGTCTCTCAGAGAGCAGCTTTCTGCAGGTACTTGCGCATCCATGTGTCAGATGCAGTCCTCGCATGGGGAACCAACTGGTTTAGTCAACCTTTTTTGTTGCTGTGAACAAAATACCTGACAAGCACAAATTAGAGGGATAAATGTTTATTTAGGGCTCATGATTTCAGCGGTTTTGGGGGTTTCAGAGGTCAGTCCACTGTCAGCCAGCTTGCCACAGCAGAATAGCTCAGCGGCAGGGCTTTAGCTCATGGTGGAGTAGGAAGAGCCGCACTCAGTTCATGGTGGTGGGAACAGAGGGAGAGATGCAGCCAGGAACAGATATAGTCCCTGGCCACACCGTTAGGGATCCACCCCCTCCAGTCATGTCCTGATTCCAAACCTGGCTGCTTTGCCCACACAGGAGGCTTTGGGGGACATTTTTCTTTGTGTGGGACTGGGGATTGAACCCAGGAGTGTTCTACCTTTGAGCTATACCCCAGCCCTATTTTTTCTTTATTTTGAGACAGGGTCTCACTAAGTTGCTGAGGGCCTTGCTAAATTGTCAAGGCTGACCTTGAACTTGCAGTCCTCCTGTCTCAGCCTCCCAAGTACTGGGATTACAGGCACGTACCACCACACCCAGCTTGGGGGACATTTTAAATCCAACCCTAACACCCACAGACAAGACTTGGGAAACCTCGGGGAGATGCCATGACTCACAGGGCTGTCTCGCACACTCATGCCTGTCTGTTGAGACCGTAAGGTCTGGGGTGTGAGGTTGTGGCTAGAGGAGCAGGCGTCTCCTATGTGGATTATACCAGAGGCGGAGGAGATGGACATGTCAACACCGGGTCATCAGCGTAACTGGGGCAAAGACATTAATACTGATTTTATTTCCAAGTGAGGCTGATGATTGTTTTCAAATTAATTTTGTGTGTGTGTGCTATTGGGGATTGAACCCAGGGCCACTCTACCACTGAGCTACATCCCTAGTCCTTTTGTTTTTTATTTTGAGACAGGATCTTCGCTAAGTTGCCCAGGTCAGACTCAAACTTGGGATTCTCCTGTCTTAGCTTTCCAAGTCGCTGGGATTACAGGCATGAGCCACGGCGCCTGACTTCACATTACTTTTTATTAAGTATTTTATGTATTATTCCCAAACCACGTACTATGCAGAGACAGTTTAGAACACATTATGGGTTTGTATTTTGTAATTATCATATGGCCTCAGTCCAGAATATGGAAAAGAAATGAACAGTTTCCCAGAGAAGGGAATCACCGTGGCAATGTGTGGAAACTACCCGTGGGCTCCAGGCTCAGGACCCAGGGCTGCCTGGAGCACAGAAAGTGGCTTTAGCCCAGCCCCTGGGGCGTCCCCAGGCCTCTCTCATCTGCAGGGTCCCGTTCAATCTGATTCCCTTTGACAGGAGTTCCTCCCTCCCTGCCCTCACTGCCTGGGCCCCTGTTTATTCTCCAGAGATGGACACATCACACAGACCTTGCTGCTCAGGCTTCACCTTGGAGAAGCCTCCCCTGCTCACCCAAACCAAAGCAGATGCCGGTCACTCTCCATCACGGCTAGAGGATTTGTTTTCATTCTGACACTTATTTACTCTCTGAGGCTTTTGCTTATCTCTGTCTCAGCGTCAGTGCGAGCTCCATGGAAGCAGTTACCTTATCTGGCCGTTCAGCCCAGGAGCCCCAGCAACGAGGACAATGCCCAGCACAGAGTAGGCACCAACAAATACATGCTGGAGGAATGAGTGAATGCCTCCTCCGCTGAACTGCGAGCTCCTCTAGGGCAGGGACAGCTCTGCCTTGGCCAGTAGCCAAGGCCAGGCACATCAGTGTGGAGCAGGAGGGGAAGGAGTCCTCTCCTGGCATCTGTGTGGATCTTTTAACAGCCCAACCAGAAGCCTGGGATGGAGTCTGTATCAGTCAAGGTTCTCTAGAGAAACAACCAATAGGAGATCTATCTGTCTGCATATCTGTCTATCAATCATCTGTTATCTATCATCTATCTATCATCTATCTACCTATCATCTATCTATCTATCTATCTATCTATCCAATAGGAGATCTGTTTGTATATCTATCAATCATCTATTATCTATCATCTATCTATCTATTTATCCATCTATCTATCTATCTATCTATCTGTCATCTATCTATCATCTATCTACTGTCATCTATCTATCAGGAATTGGCTCATGCAATTATGGAGGTCATGTCCAACCATCTGCTCTCTGCCAGTTGGAGACTCAGGAGAGCTGGTGTTATAGCTCCATCTGAGTCTGAAGGAGCGCCGATGGCGTCACTCCCAGTCCAAGGGCAGGAGAATACTGACGCTCCAGCTCCAGCAATAGGCAGAGAGAATTCTCCCTTCCTCTACCTTTTTGTTCCACTCAGACCCTCAATGGATTGGATGCTTCCCACCCACACTGGGGAGGGCAACCTGCTTTACTCAGTCCACCCATTCAAGTGCTGATGGGAAACACTCCCACAGACAACAGAAAAAATGTTTAGCCAAGGATCTGGGCACCCCATGAGCCGGTCAAATTGACACACAAAATGAGCCATCACAGAGTCCCCACTAAAGATCCAGCACTCACATTGGGGCTACGGATCATTGGGCATGAAGGAAAGATGGGCCGGGTGCAGTGGTGCATGACTATAATGCCAGTACTTGAGAGACTGAGACAGGAGGATCACAAATTTGAGGCCAATCTCACCAACTTAGCAAGGCACTTGGCAACTTAGTGAGATCCCGTTTCAAAATAAAAAATGAAAAAGGGCTGGGGGTGAAGCTCAGAGGTAGACTGACCCTAGGTTTCATCTGCCATAAATAAATAAATAAATAAATGGAAAAGATGGGCTTTTTGGGGAGTCAAGATTCTGAAATGAGTGGCAATCCAAGGACTCTAGAAGTAGTAAAAATCAGGAGTTCAGTGGTGTGCTGTGTGTGGAGTATGGTGACCCTCCAGGGAGGTCAGAGAAGGCTACATGGCAGGTGTCCACTGTAAAAAATAGCATCATCATCACCGTCTCACTCGTCAGCATCATCATCTACTCGACGTGCCAAGTCCAGGCTCAGCACCAGCCCCCATCTGCTCGTGGGCTCTGCAGAGCTTCCTGACAGGTGGGCATGATCCTGACAGGTCGGCATGGCCAGCTTCATTTTACTGCTGAGGAGCCCACACAGCCATTATGAGCAGAGCAGAGATAGGACCGAGGCTGCCAGACTCCCAAGCCCTAGTGTTTCTTCCCTCCTGTGCTACTGCCTCTCTGAGTGCATCTGAAACTCTCATAACTATATGTGGGGTTCCGGCAGTGACTCCTAAATCTGTTGTCCATGGGGCATTTGGCACAGGTGCACTTGAAGTTACAGGACACCACTGGGAAGTCATGGTGTCCCCAAAGCTGTCATGGATGACATACTTCCCCAGCTCTCCAGCAGCTCTTCCTTGATCCAAGCCCTGCAGAGATCAGACCTTGGTGTGTCTATTCAACAGTAAGGAAGCTGTGACACAGAGGGTGTGGGGACTTGATGACTTTGTGTGGGGCATGGACTTGGGTGCAGGTGACCTATTTGGGAGGTAATCCCAGAAAGCAAGTGAGGGAGGGATGGGAATCCAGTAAGTCTGTGTTGATGAGCAGTAGCACTGTGGGCAACTGGGTCCCCTGTGACGGTGGGCGCGCACCACGGAATGGTCTGTGGACGGGCGAGGAGGCTGCTGTCCCTCATGAGCTTGAGGGTCACTCCTGAGGCAGTAGTGGCCAGTCCTGCAGATCCACTGAGCCTGGCCTGAGAACAGCCTTGGGCAGAGATGCAGGAGGTGGTTAGATGCCCAGGATGGGTCTGCAGCTGACCTCTGCAAGGGTGTGTTACCAGTCGGCTGAGAGTACTTCTCAGTTCAGATAGAAACCACGAATAGGCAAAGTGCAGCTCCCTTAGTCTTAGCAGCTCTGAGCGTTGGATGCCGGCAGCTTTCAGCTCAGTGTTAGCTGCTCTCCGTTGTTCGCCTAGTGGCTGGAGCCAGCAGCTCCAAGCAGCTCTCTGTTGCTCCCCGCCATTCTCCAGCTGCTAGCTGCCCTCAGTGTTACCAGCCACAGCAGCAGCCTTTAGCGTTACCAGCTCTTAGTGCAACCAGCTCAGCTTGCTCTACTGGAGACAGAAATCACAAATAGGCAAAATATGACCATCTGAAAGAGGCTCTATGAGGACTTACCATGTTGCAGCATAAGAGAAAGCAATAAGGGCAAAGGGCAGGGTGTTTACATAGATGGAAAAGGTGGGCTCATGCATGTGCGGTATCCTGACAGCTAACTGCAGACTTTCCGCTTTGTTACAAGACGGGGCGGGGTGCCTCATGGACCACACTGGGGACAGCTGAAGGGCTGCAGAGGGTTGGGTCATCCAGAGAGGCCGTGGGGCAGAGTCATCTGGGATGGATCTGTGACGGAAACTGCTGAGCCGCTGCAAAGGCATTCGGGGCAACCGAGCCTGTCAGGTGGAAGAAAGAAGCCAGGCGTGGTGGCACAGGCCTGTAATCCCAGTACTGGGGACGCTGAGACAAGAGGATCTCAGGTTCGAGGCTAGCCTCAGCAACTTGGCGAGACTCTGTTTCAAAATAAGAAATAAGCCGGGCGTGGTGGTGTACATGGTATAATCCCAGTACTTGGGAGGCTGAGATAGGAGGATTGCAGGTTCGCAGTCAGCCTTAGCAGTTTACGGAGGCCCTCTACAACTTAGTGAGACCCTGTTTCAAAATAAAAAGTAGAATAAGGCTGGCAGTGTAGCTCAGGGGTAGAATGCCCCTGGGTTCAATCCCCAGGACCATAAAAATAAATAAGTAAATAAATATATAAAAATAAATAAATGCTGGGCGTGGTGGCGCATGCTTGTAATCCCAGTACTTTGGGAGGTGGAGACCGGAGGATCTGGGTTCGCGGCCAGCCTCAGCTCTCTCCCTCTCTCTCTCTCTCTCTCTGTCTCTCTCTTTCTACCCAGTGAGGCCCTCTGCAACTTCGTGAGACCTGGTTTCAAAATAAAGTATAAAAAAATAGGGCCGGGGGTGTAGCACGGAGGTAGAACGCCCCTGGGTTCAATCCCCCATACTGCAAAATAAATAAATACATAAATAAATAAAAAATAAAAAGGAGCCGGGCATGGTGGCGCACACTTGTAATCCCAGTACTTGGGAGGCGGAGACCTGAGGATCTGGGTTCGCGGCCAGCCTCAGTTACTTAGTGAGGACCTCCGCAACTTCGTGAGACCCAGTTTCAAAATAAAGTATAAAAAATAGGGGCGGGGGTGTAGCTTGGAGGTAGAATGCCCCTGGGTTCAATCCCTGGTTCCGCAAAAAAAAGGGGGGGGGGCTGGGGGTATAGCTTAGAGGTAGACTGCCCTGGGTTCAGTTCCCAGTACCACAAAATAAATAAGTAAATAAATATATAAAAATAAATAAATAAAAAATAAAAAGGGCTGGGGGTGTAGCTCAGAGGTAGACTGCCCTGGGTTCAGTTCCCAGTACCCAATACCCTCCCCCACACACAGATAGAAGATAGAATAAAGTACTCATTAGGGAGGTTTGGGGCCTTCTCTGTCTCGGCTGGAGATGAAACAGGTGGACCCCACAGCTCTGCTCCCAGGCCTGGCCAGCCTGTCACAGGGTGGGCCAGAAGCCAGTGTGTCCACTGTGGGAGTGGCCAGGGCTCTTTCCCAGGACTCCAGGAGAGGGGGGATCTTGAGCTGTGATAAATTCAGCTGCTGAAGAGCTTGAAAAGGCGGGGAAGCGAGCTGGGGGTGGTCAACAGACACCGCCCACCTGGCAGCGTGGCTGAGGCCGGGCCGGGGCTGTGCAGCAGCTCCGGGGAGCCTGCCGCTCCTGCTGGCTGCATGGCTCCATTTGGCTCCATGCAAGCCTGCCTCTGTCTGCGCCCTGCCCTGATTCTCTTTTCACCTTTTTATTTTATTTATTTTTTTTAGAAATCTCATTTTACAAATGGGTCTCTGTACCTTCCAAGTGCCGCTCGCCATGCTTCCTCCCTGCTTGATAATTGGCCCATACAATACGCCCTGTTCGGAATTTTTAATCAACTATGGCAAGTTGCCCCAGCAATTTAAATAAAAAGTATATAAATGAATTTAGTATTTTAATATAACAGTGACGTTAGCCTTATATATGTACTTAGCAATTTCATGCAGTATTACAATTTTATAAAGTATTCCTCTTCATTTGGCTGCTGGGTAAAGCCCAGTGTTAAAACCCCGGGATCTTCGTGCATTGAGCAGACCTGCTTGGGAGGAGCTGAGTCAGGCGGTCTGGGCGGCCCTGTGCCCCCAATGCCGTGTCAGGGCACTGCTGAGCAGCGTCCGTGTGTCGTGTGTGTGGGCAGAGGGACTTTGGCCTAGTGGCTTTGAGCACACTCAGACTAGTTCCTGGGGCAGGGCATGAGAAGGTGCTGGGGCAGAACGAGAATACTAATGCAGCGGGCACCCACCCATTCCAGCTCCCGGTGGCTTCTGCGGAGGGCCTTTGACATGCCAGGCACCATGCTGAGCACTCTGCACACGTAGTCCCTGCTCAAGGTCACCAGTGACCTGCCTGTGGCTGGTGCGGGGCTGGTTCTCATTCCTCATCTCACGGGTCCATCTGCTGATGGTCCTCCTGGGATGGTCTTCGCCCGGCTTCCAGGATCCCAGCTTTCCCGGTTTCCTCCCTCTCAGTCTCCTGTGCGTGTTCCTCCTCTGGAGGCTGCAGGGCTCAGCATGGCTCCTCTCCCACCGCCGCCCCTGTGGTAAAGGGGAGAAGCTAGGGAGAATGCACATTGTACATCTGTCTCTGGAGGCTGGGAGGTGCCACCGGCCCTGTGCCAGAAACAGCTGGCACTGCAGGCCTGCCACCTCATTCCCCAAATCTGCCCTTGCCACCCTCAGTCTCTACTCAGCACAGCCAACGGGTAGCTTCCTTCCTTCCTTCCTTCCTTCCTTCCTTCCTTCCTTCCTTCCTTCCTTATTCCCTCCCTCCCTCCCTCCCTCCCTCTCTCCCAACATTCAATTTACCATTTAAACAATTACTAGGTGTCCAATTCAGTGGTGTTAGTTACATCCCACTGTTGTGCAGCCGTCACCACCACCCTTCTCTAGAACTTTTTCATCCTCCCAAACTGAAACTCAGTGCCCACTCCCTCCCCTCCCCTGGCCCCTGGCCACCACCATCCTTTCTGTCTGTATGAATCCGACTGCTCCAGGGAGCGCTGGTGAGTGAACCGTGCGGTGTGTGTCTGATTGATGGTTTCCTTCCACGGAGTATCATGTCCTCAAGGTTCGTCTGTGTTGCAGCGAGTGTCAGAATTTCATTCTTTTTAAAGGCTGAATAACATTCCGTTCTGTGGATATGCCAGGTTTTGCTTATTGATTCATCCACTGATGGACACTTGGGTTTCTTCCACCCCTGAGATGACACTGCTGTGAACAGGGGTGTGCAAACCCAGAGTGATTCTTTGAAACGCATGTCAGATGGTGACAGTCCTCTGCCCAGCCGTGGCCTTCCAGCTGTCTTGCTGGAGAAGCCCAAGCCTTTTTAATTACACACTGGGACTCTGCCATGCCCCATATGCCCCTGCTCGCTCCCCTACAGCCACGTCGAGCTCCCTGCTCTTCTTCAGACACATGGGCACACTCCTACCTTTGGCACAAGCACAGGCTGTCCTCACCCTCTGCCTGGAATGCCCCTCCGCAAGAGCTTCGTGGATCCCCTTCAGCACCCCCGAGTCTTAGCTCTAGCGACTGCACTGCCCACCCAGAGCACGCTCTTTAACACCGTGTCAGACCCCTTGCATTGGTCAGCTTTCCATAGCTGTGACAAAATACCTGAGAAAATCAACTTAAAGGAGGAAAGATTTATTTTGGCTCATGATTTCAGAGGCTTCAGTCCATGGCTGCCTGGCCTCATTGCTTTAGGCCTTTGGTGAGGGCAGAGCATCATGGTAGGGGATGTGCAGTGGAGCAGAGCTGCTCACCTCTTGGCAGCCAGGAAGGAGTGGGGGAGAGAGAGAGAGAGAGCGAGAGCGAGAGCGAGAGAGTGAGAGAGCGAGAGAGCGAGAGAGAGAGAGAGAGTGCTAGGCTGGGGACAAAGCATGGCCTTCAAAGGCACGCCCCTAGTGACCTACTTCTTCCAAGTAGGCCCCACCTCCTAAGGTTTCTGCCACCTCCTAATGGTGCCACCAGCTGGGAACCAAGCCTTCAACACATGGGCCTTTGGGGGACATCCAGATCCAAACTATAGCACCCTGCCTCTGTACCCCAGCTCCTCCTGACCTAGCTCTCCTTTTAAAAATAGTGTTTATCACCATCTAGCATATTACATAATTTACCTTTTTATTATGTTTGTTGTCTGTCTTCTACTAGAGTGCAAAGAGCCTTCTGTTTTGTTCGCCAATGTATCCTGTGCACCTAGATCAGTACTTGGTACAGAATAACTCAATAAATACTTGTTGAATGAACAGTTTTTTTATAACAAGCTTTATTGTGATATAATTCATTTGGAATACAATTCACGCATTGAAATGTGTAATTCAGTGGGCTTAGTGTATTCTCACAGTTGTATGACCATCAGCATAATTGACTTTTTTTTCATAACTCCCCAGAGAAACTATGTCCTTTAGCGGTCACTTCCCAACCTCCCTGGTCCCGAGCAACCATTACTGTCTTTTCTGGACATTTAGTATAAATGGAATCATATAACATATGGTCCTTTGTGACTGGCTTCTTTCCCTTGTGGTAGGTCATGTTTTCAAGGTTCAGCCATGCTATAGGGTGTATTGCTACTTCCTTCCTTTGCGTTGCTGGGTAACATTCGATTGTATGGATAGACCACTTTGTTTATTTGTTGTTAATGGGTATTTGAATTGTTTCTACTTTTTTTTTTGCTATTATCAGCCATGCTGCTGTAACTAATCTTGCACAGTCCCTTTCATGGGGGCATAGCTTTCGATTCTCATGGGTACCTACCTAGGAATGGAATTGCTGGGCATATGGTAACTGTTTAACCCTTTGAGGAGTCACCAGACTGTTTCCCAAAGTTGCTGTACCATTTTACATTCCTACCAGCTATAGACGAAAATTCCAGTTTCTCTACATACTCATCAACATTATCTTTCTTTTTCTTTTTTTTTTTTTTGCAGTACAGGGGATTGAACCCAGGGGCGTTCTACCTTCAAGCTACACCCCCGGCCCTATTTTTTATACTTTATTTTGAAACCGTGTCTCACGAAGTTGCGGAGGGCCTCACTAAGGAGAGAGAGAGAGAGAGAGAGAGAGAGAGAGAGAGAGGGAGAGAGAGAGAGAGGGAGAGAGAGAGAGAGAGACAGGGAGAGAGAGAACGAGAGAGCTGAGACTGGCCGTGAACCGGGATCCTCCGGTCTCCGCCTCCCAAAGTACTGGGATTACAAGCGTGCGCCACCACGCCCGGCATCTTTCTTTTTTTTTAATTATAACCATCCTACTGGGTGTGAGGTGATACCTCATTGTGGTTTTGATTTGTATTTTCCTGGTCACTGATGATGTTGAACATCTTTTCATGTCTATTTGTGTATATTCTTCAGTGACATGTCTAGTAGATTCTTTGCCCACTTTTATTTATTTATTTATTTTTTGTGATTGAATGTAAGTGTGTCCTATCTTTGAGCTACACCACCAGACCTATTTAATTTAATTTACTTTTTTTGTGGTACTGGGGATTGAACCCAGGGGTGTTTTAACTCTGTGCTACACCCCCGGTCCTATTTTATTTATTTATTTATTTTTATTTTGAAATGGGGTCTCACTAAGTTGCTGAGAGCCTTGCTAAGTAGCTGAGGCTGGCTGGCCACCCTGCGATCCTCCTGTCTCAGCCTCCCAAGTACTGGGATTACAAGCGTGCGCCACACGCCCGGCTCCAGAGGGTATATTTCTGAACTCTTAGTTCCATTGCTCTATATGTCTACTCTTTTTTTTTTTGCGGTACCGGGGATTGAACCCAGGGGCGTTCTACCTCCGCGCTTTGCCTCCGGCCCTATTTTTTATACTTTATTTTGAAACCGGGTCTCACGAAGTTGCGGAGGGCCTCACTAAGTAGAGAGAGACAGAGAGAGACAGAGAGAGAGAGAGAAAGAGAGAGAGAGCTGAGGCTGGCCGCGATCCCGGATCCTCCGGTCTCCGCCTCCCAAAGTACTGGGATTACAAGCGTGCGCCACCACGCCCGGCCTATATGTCTACTCTTGTGCCAGAACCACGCGGTCTTGATTGCTGTAGCTTTGTAGTAAGCTCTGAAATTGGGAAATGTGAGTCCTTCAGCCTTTTTTTTTTTTTTGCTTTCTCAAGATTGTTTTGGCTATTCTGGATCCCTCGCATTTCCATATGGACTTTAGAATCAGCTTGCCAATTTCTGCATAGAAGCCAGCTGGAATTTTGATAAGGATTTTGTTGAATTTATAGATCAATTTGAGGAGTACTGCCATCTCAACAATACTAAGTCTTCTGATTTGTGAAAATGGATGTCTCTGTTTATTTAGACCTTCTTTAATTCCTTTCAGTGATGTTGTGTAGTTTTTCAGAGTATAAGTTTTATACTTCTTTTTGTTAAGTTTTCCAAGTATTTTATCGTGTGTGTGTGTGTGTGTGTGTGTGTGTGTGTCATTGGGGATTGAACCCAGGGGCATTCTACCTCCAACCTACACCCCCTGTTTTATTTTATTTTATTTTGAAACAGGGTCTCACTAAGTTGATGAGAGTCTCACTGCTTGCTGAGGCTGTCCTCGAACCTGCAATCCTCCTGTCTCAGCCTCCCAAGTACTAGGATTACAGGTGTATGCCACTATGCCCAGCTGTATTTTATCCTTTTGAAGCAATTACAAATGGAATTATTTTCCTAATTTCATTTTCAGCATTATTTATTGCAAATGTAGAGAAATGCAAGTGTTTTTTTTTCTATTGATCTCGTATCCTGCAATCTTGCTGAACGCGTCCATTTGTTCTAATAATGTTTTTGTGGATTCTTTAGGATTTTCTACATATAAGACCATCTCATTTGTAAATTGGGAGAGTTTTACTTCTTCCTTCCCAGTCTGGATGCCTTTTATTTCTTTTTCTTGCCTGATTTCCCCAGCCAGAACTTCTAGTGCGATGCTGAAGGGAAGGAACAAATGGTTGTAAATGAATCCCCATATTGTCTCAATAACTATCATTTCATTCCCACTTTATAGATGGTAAACTGAGGCTTACAGAGGTTAAGCAAATCTTCTGAGGACACACAGCTGTGTGTCTAACCTGGAAGTGCTCTACGTTCTCTACTTGTTGGAATGTCTTCTCCCCTAGCTGTGCCCTCTTTCATATGTGGAGACTTGGGGGAGATACTGGCCCACTGGGTTGGTGACATGTTTAATGACATATTCTGAAAGTCTCGCTGGTGTCACCGAGCTCCTCTCTGTGTGTTGAATTCTCCCCACATGTACATGGGTAGTAAGAGAAGCTGCAGCCAGCACTCCTACTCTACTGCGGACTTCCTCATCCAGTTCCTCATCCAGTATCCCAGTTCATTCTCTTAGCAATGCTGTCAGATAAGGACACACCTTACTCCCCATTTTACTTATGAGGAAGCAACTGGCACTCAAAGAGGTCATGTGACCTGTCTGGCCTTGGGAAATGCTGGCATGACGGGGACAGGGTGGGACGTCCTGTGGGTTGAATATTTAACATATGCCCAATACTATGCTGACAATTGATATACGATATTTTACTTAGTCCTCATTCAATGTTATTTTCCTCTTGTTATAGTTTGGAAAACCGGTGCTTAGAGAAGTTAAAGTGCTCTAGGCACGTGACTCATAAACAGCAGGGTCTCCCTTTGGCCCAGTGTTTGACCCCCAAATCCTACCTGCTTTCCTCGCACCACAGGCCTGAGATGATTAAGGAAATTCATTAAGGGGAGATGAACATACAAAAGGAGCCTTCCCAGAAGGCGGGTGCTGGCAGGTGCTGCGGCCCCCGACTGTGCCTTCTTGTGTGCCGCCCCCACTTTGGTTTGGCTCCTGTCTTGAGGGGCAGGCTAATCTTCCAGGGAATTACAGAGAAGCAGACCATCTGCTGAAGCAAGAGACCTGTTCACACAAACTCCTGCCTTTTCCAAGATAAATCTGACTAATCCAGTCCTATGACTAATCTACTCCAAGAAGGATGATTAAGTGAAATAGGTGAAATTATTCCCATTTCAGACACCCCCCCCCCCACACACACACCTGGGGCAAGTGGGGTTAGGAAAGAAGGGTGGTTCCTGGGGGTTGAGAGGGTCCTTAGATTGCTGTGATTTCAAAGTTGCCCGCAGAGGGGGCTGGGGCCAGATCCCCTGTGGGAGTGCAGTCTCTCCTGGTGACATCACGCATGGATGTCCCTGGGGGCAGACATGTGCAGGGTGACTCCCTTTTTATGGACCTGGCAGACGAGGCTGGGTGGGAATTCTGGGAAGACGATGCTGGCCTTTTTGTGACTTTACTCTCCCACTTCATCCCAAGCACAAGCATTTTGCTCCAAGGTCATTCCCTGGAGGCAGGGACAGAGGGTTGACACAACCGTTGTCTCGGTCAGCATTCTCACTGCTGCAATCCCAAACGACTGACTGTACAACTGAGAGGAAGGAAGATTTATTTGCTCACAGTTTTTTGGAGATTATGGGTTCAGTCCATGTGAGGCCAGGGTATGAAGCTCAGGGCATGGCGGCAGGAAGCAGAGAGAGAGAGAGAGAGAGAGAGAGAGAGAGAGGACACAAAACGCCACTCTCACATCGCAGAGCCTGGAAGTCAGAGAGAGGGAGAGAGCAAGGTTCTGCACTCACATCATGGAGGTCGAAAGCAAAGAGAGCAAGCAAGCAAGGGATTCAAAGACACAAGCACAATCCTTAAGGCCACACCCCAGGGACCTACCTTTTCCAGCCACACCCCACCGGCCTAGGTAAATCCATTACAATGGATTTATCTACTGATGAGATTACAATCCTCATGACTTAACTATATCAACCCTGAGCTTTTCAAGGGACATTCTATATCTGACCATAATAGTGTGAAATGCAGTAGAAGGGCTGCGGGTGAGGATGTCCACCATCCAGCCCACTCCTGAGACCCTCGCCCTCTGAAGACTTAGGCTGCAGTAGACAGAGCCTGGCTGTTGGGGTCAGACCTTTGGGAACTTGCTCTCTTGTAGGACCCTGGGCAAAGCATTGACTTTCTAAACCCAAGTCTTCTCATCTTACAGTTTACCAAGTCCAGCGAGTTCATTTTCAAAAGAAGACACTGGACTTTGGAATCATCCTCAAAGCTACTCAACTGGTAAATGCAGAAGGGAAGTGCAGTAATGTGGAGAGATTGATCTTGGGCCACCAGTCTCTCCTGGGTCATTGTCTCCTCTGGTCTTTGCTACCAGCCTCAGAAGTGTTGGTATCACCCCCATTTGACAGGGAAGGAGATTGAGACTCTGATGGGTGGGTCAGTCTGTTAAGGCCACATAGCACAAACATGGCAGAGCCAGATTGGAATCCATCGGGTCTAACTCCAGCCCCACGAGGGCCCCACCCTGCCCAGGATGGGTAAATCTGTGCATCTTTCTCTCTGCTGGCTGGCACTTGGCCGCGCCACTGGCTAGTGCCTCTGGGCTGCTGAACAGGGGCCTCACCTGTGCAGGGGCAGGAGATGGTGTTGGTTGGGCAAGCATGGGTTGGAGGTACTGAGGAAGAAGGTGGCCTTCAGCTTCCAAACCACCCCACGTGCTCTTACTTTGCATATAATCTTAATGCTAAGAGGAGCTTGGGCCTGTCTAGGTCATCAGCTCCTGCAATATCTTGGCAGCCTTTCCCTCCCTCCCTCCCCAGTGCTAAGCATGGAGCCCAGGGCCTTGCACATTCTAGGCAATGACTCTACCACTGAGTCATATCCCCGCCCCTACATCCTTCTATCTTTGTGTATGGTATTGAGGATTGAACCCAGGGGCATTCTACCTCTGAGCTACACCTCCAGCCCTTTTTATTTGTTATTTTGAAACAAGGTATCACGAAATTGCTAAGGGTCTTGCTAAGTTGCCAAGGCCAGCCTCGAACCTGTAATCCTCCTGTCTCAGCCTCCCAAGTGCCGGGATTACAGGTGTATACCACCGTACCTGGCATACCCTCCTATCTTGATGGGGGTGTTCTTTTGTTATAAGTTACAGACAATGGCTTATTCCCTTGGCATCCAGGGATGAGAGTGTTGGGATTTTAAACAGTGAAAAAACCAAAAACCAAAAACCTGTGTGCCTTCAGGGCCGGCCCCCCAAGGTGGCATGATGAACAGACCATGGGGACAAGAGCCCCCGAGCCTCGGTGGCTTCGAAGAGCAGAGGCGAGTTCTCAGTCCTGCCTCATGTAGCTCTGGAGGGTCTGGGACTGGTTAGGAAGTGGTTAGCCAAAAGTGACGCGCTCCTTTGCAGCTTGCTGGCCAGAACTAGTCCCCTGGCTTTACTCAGACATGGTGCTGTGGAGGGGGCACTGCTGCCATGGGTCCCAAGGGAAGGAGAGCAGGTCATAGCGCTTGTGACAGCCACAGCTGGGGAGAAATAGGACAAGGGTGGTGCGAGGCAGGTACCCGAGGAGCCGCTCTCTGTCATGGGGCCCTCCACAAATAGGGGGTGTCCGACAGGGATCTTGAGGCCTGGGCTGGGCTCCAGCAGGGCATCCACACTGTCTCTGCTGATGGGCAGGCTGTCACTGGGGCCTGGCCTCTGCCTAGAGCAGGAGAAGGCTGCAGAATTGTCTTCCTTTTGCTCTTCCTTGTGGTTTGGGCCTGGGATTTGTAGACAACCTTTCTGTAGCTGATTTGGGGTTGGGGATCCTCATAGGACCCAAGGCTGGGCCCCAGAGGAGGGAAATGTGCTTCTTCCCACTTTTCTGTGGGATCAAGCAGTGTAGGGGATAGGGAGTCACGATGACAGCAGTCGACATCTGCCTGCTGGGGAGGATGCAGGTTCTCATTCATTCAATGGATTTCATTCATTCATTCATTCATTCATTCATTCATTCTTGGATCATAGCTTTATATCTGCCTGGCAGAGTGACTTTGGTCAAGTCACTTCACCTCTGTGAGCCTTAGCTGCCTCATCTCTAACATTTGGAAACTATTCCCTCTCTCACAGGGATACCGTGAGGATTGAATGGGATAATGTATGGAAAGTAGGGTCCTGGCGCCAACTGGACACAGCAGGTTCCTGTTGAAAGAACAAATGTGTATTTCTCATCTGTAAAATGGGGTTATAATCAGCATCTTTACCCCACCGGACCATTGGGAAGGCCAAAGAGCACCAGCCCTGCGCAGTCTCCTCCTAGGGATCAGGGCGCGAGGCTCTGGAGGGGACTGGCCTCTGTCCTCCCCTTCAGTGGGGCTGCCTTTCATCGCAGTGCTGGCCTGCCCAGCGCCTCCTGCCATGGCTGGAGCAGACAGCGCAGAGGCCTGGCCCAGGAAATACCTGTTGTCAGCCTGGGGAGGTCCAGGGCAAAGGTTCTGTGCAAACCGTCAAGTGCTACACTTGCACACTGTTCCTATGCATACCGTCATCTGCTGGGTGACTGTCTGGAAGGGCAGAACGGTCAAGTGCAATATAACCATGAGGCATGCGTGCAAACTGTCATGTGCAGTATGACTGTGAGGTGTGCTGTGCAAACTGTCAAGTGCAGTACAGTTGTATGAAATGCCATGTAAGCTATCAAGTGTAGTGTGACTGTGGTGTGTGCCAGGCAAGCTGTCATGTGCTGGGTGACTGTGAGGCACGGCTGGAACTGTTGAGTGTGGCATAAATGTGAGGCATGCTGTGCAAACTGTTGAGTGAGTGTGATGTTGTGTTTTATTTTCTTTAAAAACATTTTATCGGTGCATTATAATTGTATACAATAGTGAGATTCAGGTTCATAGTGATACATTCATATACGCACATAACATTATTTGGTCTGTTTTCTTCCCCATAGTGAAGGTGCGTTTTCATTTCCTGAGTGTGTTAGTCAGCTTTCCGTCACTGTGACAAAACACTGGAGAAAATCAAGTTAAGGAGGAAAGGCTCAGTTTGGCTCATGGATTCAGTCCATGGTCACACGGCCCTGTTGGTTCTGTGGTGAGGAAGAACATCATGGCAGGAGCATGTGATGGAACAAAATTGCTCACCTCATGGGAGAGAGAGAGAGAGAGAGAGAGAGAGAGAGAGAGACACAGAGAGAGAGACAGAGAGAGAGAGAGAGACAGAGAGAGGTTGAATCAGGTGCCTCAAAGATGCACCTCCAGTAACCCACCTCTTCCAACTCCCCCACCTCCTAAAGTTCCCACCTCCCCCCTACTGCCCCACCAGCTGGGCACCAAGCCTGCAGTATGTGATCCTTTAGGGAACATTCCAGATACAAACCATAACACGGGGTCTGGGCTGGTTTCCTGCTGCTCTCTTCAGCCACGGTCCCCTCCCCTCCAGCCTCTGCCCAGGGATCCCAGCCCCAGCCCCAGCCCCAGCCCCAGCCCCAGCCTGCTGTCTGGCCACACTGGTGCCTCCTGTCTAAGGTGACAGTTACATAGAAAAGGAAAACAGTGTTGTGTTGTTCAGATGTTTCTGGCATCAAATAGAATAAAACTGTGAAGAATTTTCTTCTGGAAGAAGTATTCTTTAAGTACTTAATATATTCCAAAAATAAAAACAATCCTGCATTGCGGGGCGTTGGGAACACGCAGAAAGCATGAAGAGGAAGACCGGGACCAGCCCCAGATCTCGACAGCCAGAGGTCGTCCCCTCTGACATCGTGGTTGACACTGTTCTTTTTCCTTCTCCCTTTTCTGGGCGTCAAGGCATGTGTTTGTTTTGTCGTGTTGCATAACATCGGATCACAGTTTTTGCGACTTACTTTTTCATTTAACAACATATTGTGAACATTTCCCTTAGTCATTAAATATTCTTTGCAAACATGATTTTTAATGTTTGCCTAATAGCCCGTCCTGTGGCTGTCCCATCGTTTCCCTCTACATCACTGTTGTAGCTTCGAGGAACTCAGCATAGACTCCGCTCCTGGAATCTAGCCCAGTCTGAGAGAGAGGAAAGATTCTAGAAACTGTAGATGCATTCTCTCTCACCATGTGTGTTCCCAGCCCTTGTGAGTTAGGGGGAGACCAGAAACGCAGAGGGCCCGGGGTCCAGCCCGGGGAACTTGACCAAGTCCCTGGGAACTGTGTTCCTTACACCTGCCAAGTGCCCTGTGTGTCCCCTCCCTCAGCCCCCTCTGCAGCCAAGGCTCTGGCTTCCTACAATGAGCGCTCCCTTTCTCAGGAGGGCTCGGAACCCACGCCCGCCCTGGCGCGTCCCATCTCCCTGACCTTGAACTCGCCTCTCTTCCCTCCCCGTCACCTCCTTATGGCCGCGTCTGCTTTGATTGAGGAACTCTCTAATACAAGATGGGAAAACCCAAGGGTATGAAAGTCACTGCACTTTATAGTCTGTTAAGGGCCTTTCAAAAACAATGCTCATTCCATTTTTTTCTTTTTCTTTTTTATGAGCTTTTTGGTACACACAGCACATAATCCCACATAAAATGGCTGAGCATTATGCTGGCATAAAAACCCGGCAACGACGTGAAAGTCCATGAAGTTACGGTTGGCGTCCGTGGGAGAAGCCGCAGTCCTTCAGCCTGCAGAGGAGGCTCCGGCTTCCAGCCAAGGCTGGCCAGGTCTCTGGATGTTGATGCTGAGCCGGGCGGTGCTCGAGAGGTTGGTCCTTGGGATGGGGGGTCAGGCCTCCACCTGGGGACCGATGCCCTTGTGTTTTGATCCCTGGCCACCATAGTCAGCCATACATGCTGTTTGGGCCTTGTTCATTTTCTCATCATTTCCTGAAAAGCGTGTGTCGCTTTTGTCAGTCAGTCTGGGAGAGCTGGTCCCCTGTCGTGGCATCTTCAATGTCAACCCTGGACGGCCACCTGATAACTGGCAGTTTGTAGGCCAGTAAGGGGTGTGGGCTGCACGCGGAAGCACCTGGTGCTGTGTGGAGAGACCGGGGAGGGCTCGGTCCTGGATCCCAGACCCTTGTGAGGTTCGAGGGGAGTCACCCGCGGGAGGCACCAGCACGGTGCTTGGTGCCCAGTGGGTCAGAACTCTCCTGCTGCTCATGTCCAGCTTGGGATGCGAGCGGGGCAAGCTCCGGGTTTATCTGTCTCATGACCACAACTTTTGTATGATCGCCACAAGTTCCAATATTTCATTATCCGAAGCGGGTCTCCTACGCCACCTCTCAGACCCCCAAATGGCACACAATTATTTTGTCAGACTTGAGCCGGAAGAGATCCTATTTATGGATGGTTGCTCAGTGCCAGGCTTGTCTGGTATATGGTAGTCCAAGTGGTGGGGACTCTACCGATGACACAGTAAGAGGCCCAGAGAGGTTAAGACACTTGCCCAAGGCCACACAGGTGGCAGGCTCTGAGCTTGGAGTAGCCTGGTTCCAAAGACCAAACCTTTAAGGACCATGAACTTTTCAAAGCCGATCCAGGCTCCCTGGGCAGCTGGGAGTCAGAACAGTGCAAACCCGAGCTTGTTTCTAGCTGGGACCCTCCTCTTCCCAAGACCTCCCTCCCTCTCCTCACCTGTGACTGACCGACCTGGCGGGCTCCTCCTCGGCCGCTGTGGCCCTGGCTTCTCAGGACCGCCCTGACCTTTCTTGGCGGGTGCCTGTTTTCCAGGTCAGCGTTTTGATTTCTCCTCACTTCACAGTCTTTATTTTCCTCTGCTAGGAGAGCTTCATCCTTATTGATTGTTGTCTCCGGACCTTCAATTTTTCTCTGTGGCTCAGGCAATCTGGAAATAAATGAGTCTTCCGGCCTCGTTAGCCACCATGTTCTGAGGCGCATCGACCTTCCCTAATCACCTCCGACTAGTCGTGGCTGGTGGCTCTGGGGGAGTCGAGCTGGGGGTGGGGGAGCGGGGTCCTGGGGTAGGCGATGATGGTGACGATGACGCCAGGTGTCCTGCAGCGTACCAGGGTGATAGTGGTTCAGAGTCAGACCCTCGTTAACAGCCAAAGGCTGGGTCCCAGGGTAGCACGCGAGGTTTGGAACCAGGGATTTGGGTCCGTTAGATCAGGGTGGAGTCCTGGCCTCATGGCCCTGGACATGTCACGCGCCTTCTCTATAAACGGGCACAGCTATAGTGCCTCAAGGCTAGACTGCTGCCGGGGCTGGTGGCCACCAAGGCTGCTGCCGTTGCTGTGAGTGCGGAGTGGACCACGATTCTCTGAGGACTCCCCCTGGGCCACGTCTCTGTCCCGGGCCCTTGCTCCCTGTGGAGCCATGCTGAGCTCTGATGGGGTGTGGAGGCCACTGTTGTGCTGCGATGGAGGAGGCCTTTTGGCCGGGGTGGGCAGGCATGGCCGCCAGGACCGGGGGGTCTAGTCTCTGTCCTTTCCTGCACCAAGGCTCATGGCAGAAGAGTCAGGCACTCAAGAGGGACTTTCTCTGCTGGGTCTTTCTGTGCAAACTGATAACCCTCCAGGCAACTCCTGGGAGGGAAGCCATGCTCCCTGGAGGCCAAGCTCAGGGCTGCTCCTGGGGAGCCTTCCGCATCTCTGCAGCAGCGTTTCCAGAATGTTCTGCTCGAGAACGTGCTCCAGCAAGCGCATCCCTCCTACTGTCCAAATGTGCACTGAGCACCTACTCTGTTCCATGCACACTGCTTGGGGCTGGCCGCATGCTGAGTCCCGACCTCCAGGAGCTACCATGCTCTGGCCCTGGGTAGAAACAGAGATAAGGTGACCAACCCAGGGGCTGCTCCCTGCGGGGAGGCCCGGACCTCCCATCAGTACCCCAGTCCCTAGTAGCGATTTGGGAGCCACACAAAGCTCTGCTGCTTACCTGTACCAGGTGAATACTCAGTGCAGACCATGTGCTTAAAGTTCACCGTCAACCTCAGGGACTGATGGGTCCAAATGGGCTTTCTGGAGAATTCCGCAGGGTCCCAAGGGTCATCACCCTGCTTGCTCCATGGTTTGTCCCCACCCCTACCCCCGTGGTCCTCTTCACTCGCTTGTTTACCATTCGCTGTTAACAACAGTAATTACAGTATAGTTGTGAGATGAAAACATGACTAAATTATGACACTGCTTGTGTAACAATCTCTTAAAACTGACTCAGAAGGCAACAGCTGCACAATTAGGCTATAAATTCTCTTCAATGAACTTGTCGGTGGCAGCGGTACCTGTGTGGCTGTGTTGTGTGAGAGATAACTAGGCTTAATGGGCTCGGGGAGGGAGCACCAAGGATGGCCTCGTAAAGAAGGAAACTTTGTTCTTTGTCATAAACCACTTGTTCTCTTATAAAAACAAAGGGCTCAGCGTTGGCCCATTAACTCCTCTGTCTGTCGAGGGAGCAGAGCATCCGTTAGACAAGCTGACACCAGGGATGCTCTCTGCCTTCAGGTGCGGCCCTTCTCTGAGCCCCCGTGGGCCACAGCCCGCAAGAGGCCTGGGTGGGATTCGTCGGTTAGTAGCAGCCGGGCAAGCCCAGCCTTTGTGGAGGCCGGGGTGAACTTCTGCAGTCCTCCTGGACGGGCTGGCAGGCTCTGCCATTCTTATGCCTAATGACCCACTAAAAGACAAAATCCATGATGCAGGGCACCTTGGATGTGGGCCTGGGACTTGTAAAACCACGTGATTCGATGGGGGATGATGGAAGTTTGCTTCAACTTTGCTATATTTGGAAGAAAAGCTTCTATGTCACAAATCTAAAGAGAAGGATGAAAACTGGCAGGTTGTTCAAAGACGTTTTTACCCCATCCCACTCTGAACGTGGTCGGCAGTGTGACTGGTGACGGTCACGGAAGGCCTGCATCTGCTTCTGCATCAGCTCTCGGCAGCCCACTCTCTTCCCCTTCTCCTCCTTTTGCTGCCACACAAATCACCACAGACTTGGTGGCCTGAAACAGCACAAAATGACCACAGCTCTGAAGTCAGAAGCCTGACACGGGTCTCACTGGGCTGAAATCAGGTGACATCAGGGACATGTTCTTCACTGGACTCCGGGGGAGCATCTGTTCCCTGCCATCTCCAGCTTCCAGAGCTGCCTGCGTCCCTTGGCCGGTCCATCTCCAAAGCCGGTGATGGCACGCTGCGTCCCTTTCACGTCATGTTTCTCTGACCTCTCTTCTGCCCCTTCTTTGTCTTGTATTTTTAAGTACTCAAGGGATTACATTCTGCACATCTGGAATGCCCATCTCAAGGTCAACTGATTAGCTACCTTAATCGCGCGAGCAATCTTAATTCCCGTTCTCCGTGTGTATTAGTTTTCCATTGTGATGACAAAATACCTGAGGCTGGATACTTTATAAAGAAAGGAGGTTTAGTTAGCTCAAGTTTTGAAGTCTTGAAGTCCAGACAACATGGTACCAGCTCTGGTGAGGGACCCTCCTGGCTGATGGCATCATGGTGGAAGTGCATGCCAGGGGGGAGATCACATGTCAAGACTGGAAGGCAGAGAGCAGGGAGGGGCTGGTCTTTTTTATAGCAGTGTGCTCCCATGAGAAAAACTAACTGACTCCCTGAGACCAGTATCAGTCTCTTCCCAGGGCAGCATCCCCAGCGACCTGATTACTGTGCACTAGGCTCCACCTCTTAAAGGTCCCCCCCCAACACTGAGTACCAAGTTAAGTTTCCAGCACATGAGCCCTTGGGGACACACTCAAACTGTACCCACCCATAGCACTATATAACATGTCATATTCATAGATCCTGAAGGCTAGAACATGGACATCTTTACAGGGCCAGTTTTCTGCTGAGCACAGGCAGGTGGAGAGCAGGACCTTGGGCCAGCTTGACTTTGTTTCCTCTGAGCTGAGTGCAGGCGAGGCTCAGACTTGAGGAAGGGAAGCAGATTTGGTCTTGTGGTGTGTTAGTCAGCTTTCTGTTGCTGTGATGAAATACCTGAGATAAATCAACTTAAAGGAGGAAAGGTTGATTTGGGTTCACAGTTTTAGTCCATGGTCACTTGGTCCTGTGGTTTTGGGCCTGTGGTGAAGCAGTACATCATGGCAGATGTGGTGGTGGAGGAAACTGCTCACCACCTGGCAGGTGGGAAGCAAAGAGAAGAAAGGGCTGGGATTCCAATATTCCCTTCAAGGGCACACCCCCAGTGACCTAACTTCCTTTCCCTAGGCCCCACCTCCTAAAAGTTCCATCACCTCCCAGCAGTGCTACAGGCTGGTGACCAAGCATTTAACACATGGGCCTTTGGCGGACATCTAAGATCCAAACCCCACATGGGCCCACGCCCATGGTGCATGTCTATAATCCCTGTACTTGGGAAACTGAGACAGGAGGATAGCAGGTTAGAGGCCACCCTCAGCAACTTAGTGTGAGACCCTGTTTCAAAATAAAAAATAAAATAGTGCTGGGGTGTAGCTCAGAGGTAGAATGTCCCTAGGTTCCATCCCTAGTACTACCACCAAACAAAACAAAACAAAAAACCCCAACCCAAATCCTAATATATTAACATATGGGGAATTGGAGACAGAAGGAAGAGCAGCTGGGTCAACAGCCTGACCTGTCCATGCAGGGGACAGTCCCTATCTTAGATGTCACTTACATTTTGCAGGAGCTCCCAGTCAGGGGTAGGGCATGGACTTGCAGAAGCAAAACCCAGGAGCAGATGTATCCTATACTGTGCAGGAATCTTCCTGAATGAAAACCAAGTGGGCAGCTTTTCCCTCCTCTCCCCTCTCCCTGGAGAAGGCGCCAGCCAGGAAGCTGGCCAGCAAAGATAAAGTTCAACCTGAACACTTTTCAAAATAAACGAACGATACTCCAACCTCAGGCGCTGCACCACCCCGTTGGAGGGGTCGGGGCTGTGGGCGTTAGCAGCTTTCCCCATTCAGGGCTGCAGGCTTTCCCCCCACAGTCGTGGACCAACTGGCCGCCTCCACCCTCCCCAACCCCCACCTGGCCGGGAGCAGCCAGACTTTCCTGGACAGCTTCTGCGATGGTTTGCAGGCGTCCGCCTGGACCTGTCCACACAACAGACTTCTGGAGCGCGTCCCTGGGGACCTCCAGCTCCAGGCCTATTACTGAAGTCTGTCACCCAGAAAATCTGTTGACGGAATCGTTCTCTCTGAACTGCAAGCAAATTGGGAAATTTGAATGTGATGCAATAAGCCTGCAATAAAACAGAGCCTCGAGAAGCGCAGGGAGCGAATCTCCTCCCAGCCCGGAGCCCGCCGCCCCTCTGCGGCTTCCTCAGCTGCCACCTCTGGGGTGGCCACATACAGTATTTATTTTTTTTAATTAAGCTGCGTTGTGGTGTGGCTCTCCCTCCACAGATGCTTTATAAAGCCCAGCCTTCTAAGTTGCTGAAAGTTTTTTTTTTAATTTTTTTAAAGCGGCTAGTAAAATTAAGCAGTTATTAGTATTCACGAAAAATGCTCGTGGCAGGCTTCGCACACGTAATGAGAAGCCACCTGCAGTTCAAAGCAGTACTTGATAATGCTGTAATTAGATTTGAGATGCAAAAAAGCTCATTAAAATTAAATAACATATTTGTCACTGTTTTAAGAGGTACAGATTGCCTAGAACCATGCTGGTCTCTTGACCTTGAGTATTTTGGCAGAGTCCTTGCTGCCAACGATTCAAAAATAACATCGGCAATTCTGCAGAGAGTCCTGAAAACATGTTCATCCTCAGTTCAGTTTGTGTTGAAAGAAATTATATAGATATCCAGGGGAAATCACAGATTTGTATGCAGTGTGTTCCGGGAGAAGGGCGGCGGTTGGAATCGTCTCTGAACAAGCAGCTCAGACAATGCTAAGGGGAGCCCAGTGTGTGTGTGTGTTGGGGGAAGGTTGGGGTGAGTGGAGGTTCCCACAGGACATGCGGATGCTGTGACGGGGTCTGCAAGGAAGCAGTGGCATTGGGCACCGCTGTTCACCCCTCTAGCACCAGGCTGGATGAAGCTACTTGCTCAGAGCAGGCACAGCTAAAAATCAGATTGCCAGTGAGTATTTTCTGGGTCCCTAGCGATGCACTACATCCGTGCAGGGCAGGGTGGGGATGCACGAGCCAGTGAGATCTGTCCCAGGCTGCAAGGAAAGTACAATCTCCCTGCAAGGAGACCAGGCATGGAAATGTCAGGTAGCAGGAAAATAACTGTTATTAATAAAAGTAGCCAATGTTTACTGAGTGTGTCTCGCCTAGTATGCCTAGCAGGTACTCATCACATGGTGTGCCTCATCTTAGTCTTGAGGCGAGGCGGCCCTCTCTGTCTGTATTGCTTGAGGAGGTTAATTTGCTTATCAGAAGGAAGTTGTGTAGTAAGCACATGGGTTGAGCCAGGATTCAAACTCAGGTCTGTCCTCCTGCAGATCTTCTGCATTAAAAAGTAATTCCAGCCGAGCGTGGTGGTGCACGCTTGTAATCCCAGTACTTTGGGAGGCGGAGACCGGAGGATCCGGGTTCAAGGCCAGCCTCAACTCTCTCTCTCTCTCTCTTTCTCTCTCCCTCTCTCTCTCTCTACCTAGTGAGGCCCTCTGCAACTTTGTCATGAGACCCGGTTTCAAAATAAAGTATAAAAAAATAGGGCCGGGGTGTAATGCGGAGGTAGAACGCCCCTGGATTCAATCCCCGGTACCGCAAAAAAAAAAAAAAAAAAAATAGTTCGAGCTGGGTATGGTGGTGCACGCTTGTAATCCCAGTACTTGGGAAGCTGAGACAGGAGGATCACAGGTTCAAGGCCAGCCTCAGATACTTAGTGAGACCCTGTTTCCAAATAAGAAATAAATTAGGGCTGGGGGTGTGGCTCAGAGGTAGAACACACAAAGTAGCTCAAGTCCAGAGCAGAAGGTCCCAGGTGGGGGGCCGGAGGGGTCCACCCAAAGGCACCAGCGCTCACTGAGTGCCCGCTATTCGCCAAATCCTATTCTAAAAACTTCCCATCTTTAACCATCCCAGCCCCACAGCAACCTGGTTACTCCACTGCACGGGTGAGGAAATCGAGGCATGAGAAATTAAATCAGTAGCTCCGGGTCACCCGGTCGCAGCAGAGCTGGGATGAAACTCTGCCCTTGACTGCTCTTCTCTCTCTTCTCTCTTGAGATCTGTCAGGCGTTCTACAAAGGTAGGATGCAGTTTAAAAGCGATCATGATTGTTCTTATTCATCCTTGCAGTCAACGGGTTGGGACCGGGGGAGTCTGCCTGGAACCCAGAGCTCTTAAGCTGGGGGTGAGCGGATGGGACCAGAGAGTGGGGAAAATGACGCCAAGTCACACGTGGAAACCTGGCTGGCCGGTCTCCTGGGAGAGTCTGGGCACCCGTGTCCTGGGGGAGCTGGGCGTCCTTGGGGCAGGGAGCTGTTCAGAAGCTAGCCTGGGGCTGGCTGCCCCTCCTCTGGTGGCAGGATTGATTTTTGAGGCTGCCTCTCTTGGCACTGGGTCCAGATTTAGCTCTGTGGAGAGCTCGTCTTTCAAAGTCCAGCTCAAATGTCACCTCCTCTGCAAAGACTCCCCAACCCCTGAAGCAAAATTAATCATTCCTCCCCTGTGCTCCCACCGCACTCGGTGGATACTTCCAGAATAGTCTTATCACATCGGACGCAAAAGGATTTATGTGTTTACAAGTCTGTCTCTCCAGCTAGACAGGGACTTGGGAGGGCCCGTCCACTGTGCCTTTGTGTCTCGGGCCTGGGGCAGTGCTGTGCCCACAGAGGGTGCTCAATAAACGATGCATCTTAAAGGAAGGATGGATGATTTAGCCTTATTTAATTTGCCAAGCACAGAGCACTTGCTCTATGCAGGTCTCGCTGCATATAGTACCTGCATATGGCGTCCCTAATCTTCACACCAATCCTATTATCATCGCCATGTTACAGGTGAGGCAGTCGAGGCCCAGAGACGTTACGTAACTCGTGCATATCATACAGCTGGCGAGTGGGAGAACTGGGATCTTAAACCCAGGCAGTCCGGGGTGGAAACATCTGCCTTACGTGTTTTTTTGTAGATAAGCCCGTTCTGATTGTAGGTAGTGAGTCCTACTAGGGAGTTTCTGGAATTCTCATTTCACTTTTCTTCTTTTTTTTTTTTTTCTAACTCGTCTGGATGTAGGTTTGGAGAAAGCACTTGGGCTGTGCTGCAGTTACCGCTCCTTTGTTGTAAGCTGCGGAAAGCAGCTCTGGTTAAATTAAGCAAAGCAGATTCTATTGTGAGGCTCTGGGTAGCTCTCGGGAGGAACACTCTGGAAGGACGAGCTTTGGGAAGACTGGGGGACAGTGTTCTTGGAGAGCGGCCTCAGTCACACCGCTCCCTATTCACATGCCGGGGCCTGGTAGCCTGTCACCCATGGTGACTTTGCAGTGAGCTGGGGCACAGGGTGAGTGCCGAGTGGTCCAGACTGTGCGGGCTGCTTAGTGATCTGCTCGGTGCTGGTGTTCTCTGTCTTCTGTCCCTCCACCCCGGGTCCTGTGGCAGGGAGGAGGGGTGTGAGGGTCCAGGGCTCTCAGTAACATCTCCTTGACACACAGTTCTGGAGGCTGTGTGTGGGGGGAGCGAGTGATGCTTCTGAAAGGAACATTCACTGGCGGTGACCTTTCTTAGGTTTTTAACATTTTGAGGGGATTGATTGAATTGATCTAAGTCCATTCATTCTCAGCCTCCAAAGGACATAAATACCATGGGGCCTGCCTGGCTTGGGCCGGCACCCAGCCTCTAGGATAGGAGCAGGTGGGATCTGGCTGGGTGTCCCTGGCAGGCTGGGGGAGTGGAACTTTCTCAGGTTGTCACAGGGAAATTTTTTTTCCAGGGAAGGGAGGGAGGGTGGCTGTGCGCTTCTCCTCCAAGGCTGGCCCAGCATCTCCCAGGACGGGAATCTTCTGCCCTGTTGTGTCAAACCCAAGCCCTCCCTCAGCTCTCCCTCCCCGCTGACCGGTCCCTGCTGGCCTCACCACCTTCACGCCTCTGCCGGGGTGCCTCGAGTTGTCCATTACACAAGTATGCTTTGAGCTTCGATGTGTGGGGGGAACAGCACTGTGGGTACTGGGCAGACAGGGGCTGTCAGAGACTGTCTGCCCACCTGGGGCGCCCTCCCTAAACCCCTCCTCTGAGGCTGCCTCACCTCACCCCACAAGGCAGGCTAGCCCTTGCTGGGAGGTGGATCCCCAGGGCCTGGAGCCCTTCTGCAGGCCCCGCCCCTCCCTGCTGGGACCCCTCCTCCTTTCCTTAGCGTCCAACCCCTCTCCACCCTCTCCGAGTGGCCCCTCCCCACCAGGCTCCTCCCTTCCGTGTGGCCCCGCCTTCCTCCCCTCTTGCTCCCTCCCTGCCCGCCCTCCCCTCAGGCCCCGCCCCTATCATCGGAGTCCCCGCCCCCTTGGCCCTCCCTCCTCCTCCCCTCCACGCCCCCCTCAACCCCGTTCTGTTCCGCACCCTGGGCGGAAGCCGGTCTGATTTGTAGGCCTTCTGAGCGGTGACCTATAAACCCTTTTCTTCGGGGGGCGGCTGTTCTTGGATTAAATGCCTCTAAAAGGAGCCTCCGCCTCAGAAGTGTCATGTAGAATGTTTCCACTGCCGGAGAACATGACCTTTAAAACCCCACGTAAAGGAATCGGCTGGCGGGAGGAGAGGGGGCCTGGCGGGGCCTGCTCTGGGCTGCACCTGCCGACCGGTCTCCGACCCCTCCCCAGCCCTGATCCGGCACTGTGGTCCCCAGCCCCGCAGGTGCTGACCGCGTCAGTGGGAAAGAGGGTCCAGGTCCCTTGTTCCACGGCGGTCACATCCCCTTTGAGTCCTATAGGATGGTGGGTCCTCAGGAAGGCCACCGCGCCTGCTTCATCCCCAAGATTACCCGAGGTTAGCCCAAGACTATGGGCATACGGCACAGCGTCCTAGGTGCCCTGGTAGAGCGCAGCATCCTGGGTGCCCTGGGTAGGGTGGAGCATCCTGAGTGCCCTGGGTAGAGTGGAGCATCCTGGGTGCCCTGGGTAGGGTGGAGCATCCTGAGTGCCCTGGGTAGGGTGTAGCATCCTGGGTGCCCTGGGTAGGGTGTAGCATCCTGGGTGCCCTGGGTAGACTGTAGCATCCTGGGTGCCCTGGGTAGACTGTAGTATCCTGAGTACCCTGGGTAGAGTGTAGCATCCTGGGTGCCCTGGGTAGACTGTAGTATCCTGAGTACCCTGGGTAGAGTGTAGCATCCTGGGTGCCCTGGGTAGAGTGTAGCATCCTGGGTGCCCTGGGTAGAGTGTAGCATCCTGGGTGCCCTGGGTAGAGTGTAGCATCCTGGGTGCCCTGGGTAGACTGTAGCATCCTGGGTGCCCTGGGTAGACTGTAGCATCCTGGGTGCCCTGGGTACAGGTGCAGCGTGCTGGCCCCTCTGGGTGCCCCATCTGCAGGGATCTTGAAGACATCATAGAGCTTGGGAAAATCACTGTACTTCAGTCCTGCATCTTGTCTGAGACCTTTGTGGCTGGGTGGGGTGGGGTGTGTGGGGGTGGGCACTGCCCCCTCCCTTGTTGGAGAAGGCATACTTCTGGCACCCCAGAGTGGCTCCACATGGGTACTTCATAGCAAGGAGGCTGCATTCTTCCTCTGTTGCCTCATAGACCAGTGGTCACAAATAGAAAGGTGACAATTCATTCCTCCTTTGCACACATCCTGCTTTTGTTCCTTCCAGGTACGTAGAGGGGAAGCAGGGTCCTCCTCTTCACAGGGCCTCTTGGGGAGAAGCAGTTAGCGTGCCTGGCTTGTGGGATGCTACCAGGAATTCTCTGGAAGAGGGACAGGATGTACCTTTGTGATGACAGCAGGGGCCTGTCTTGTCTCATGTTGGGGGGCGGTTCTGAAGCCCTTCTCCAAGGATCTCAGAGTGGCAGGTTGAGATTCAGAGAGGGAGGGTCTGGCCTGGGAGGTCTACTTGTTCCTCTCTTCTCTGGGTGCATGGTGCTGGCAAAAAAGAGAGGGAATTTTCTCTCCAGAATCAGCAGGAGGCAGGACCGCTGCAGGAGCCTGGCCGGGGCCCTTTCTTACAGGATGTACGTGAGTGTGTGCCCATGTGTATGCACGTGTCCAAATACGTACACATGCTTGTGTACGTATTTGTGTGTCTTATATGAATGCACGTGTGTGTTTTCACATGCCCGTGTGTGTGCATGCGTGTTTTGGGGAGGGGGCATAGCCAGCTCCGGCCTGAGCAGCGGAGGCATTCTGTTGTTATAAATAAGGCTGATTTTTATATTCCCATTTGACCATGGAGTGCAGCCAGCAGAGCAAAGGTAATGCATTTCCGCCGCCCGTCGGGGAAGGTAAATGTGGTTTATAAGCCCCTCTGGCTCAGAGGGGGCTGGGCAGCAGTGGCAGCTGAAGCAAGGCGGCTCCAGATGGAGGGGGGGACAGGTTGGTGACTGTGCGCCCCGGTTTCTCTAAAGGAAAAGAAACGACGTGCCGCCTGTTAGCTAATCAGCAGCGAGGAGAAAGTCCTGACAACAAGTAAAGAAAACTTAGCTGGCGATAAAACAAGGGACTTTTTATGGGGGTTTTTATGGGAACATTTTCACTTTGGGAGTTATTAGAGTTAGTGCCGGTTGTGACAAAAGCCGCATTTGCATATCGCCCGTGATGGAGGCTGGATGGAGCCTGAATGCGGCATTAACTGCATATCAGAGACCCTTTCAGAAGCCAAACAGGATGACATTTATTGCGAGCGCGATGCCGCGTGTCTGGCATTACTTACTGCTTGTTGTGTCCTGTGGAATGTAGATTTCCGGTCTTGGGATCTTTCTGGGGCTTGGAGCAGAGCAAGCTTGGGAGCGGGGCTGGGGTGCGGAGGGGCAGCCTTGGGGGACGGCAGGTGGTAGGCTGGGCAGGGAGGCACGCTGCCCAGGCGCCTGCTGCAGGCAGACCTCCTCCTCCCAGGAGTAATGGGACTCTCTCCCAACACTTTTAAAAAATGTTTTAGATTGCAATATAATGCATATACCATCCAATTCACCCGTTTTAAGTGTACAAGTCAGTGGCTTTTTGTATATGCGCAGAGTGTGCAGACATCACTAGTCGAGTGTAGAACTTTTCATCACCCCAAGAGATGATACTCTTAGCCATCGCCCCAGGTCCCCTCATCCTCTCCTGCCCTAAGTGACCACTAATCTACCCCCTCTCGATGGAGCTGCTTTTTCTAGACATTTTTTAAAGATACTTTTATTGGTGCAGTGTAATGATACATCATAGTAAGATTCAAAGTGATATACGCACACATCGCTTGGTGTATTTCCCTCCGCAGACATTTCACATTTTCAAAATTTATTTATTTATTCATTTATTTATTTTGCGGAACTGGGGATTGAACCTAGGGGCATTCTACTTCCAAACTACACCCCCAGCCCTATTTTTTTATTCTTTATTTTTTGAAACAAGGGTCTCACTAAGTTGCGGAGGGCCTCACAAAGTAGCTGAGGCTGGCCACAAACCTGTAATCCTCCTGTCTCAGCCTCCCAAGTACTGGGGTTACAAGTGTGCAGCACCACGCCCAGCTCATTCCTTTTTATGACTGAATAATATTCCTTTATGCCAATGCATTTATTCATGTATTCATTAGTGGACCCCCCAACCCTTTTACAATTTATCTCCTTTTTTTTTTTTTGCAGTACTGGGGATTGAATCCAGGGGCATTCTGCCTCCGGGCTACACCCCCAGCCCTATTTTTTATTCTTTATTTTGAAACAGGGTCTCACTAAGTTGCGGAGGGCCTCACTAAGTAGCTGAAGCTGGCCGCGAACCCGGATCCTCAGGTCTCAGCCTCCCAAGTACTGGGATTACAAGCGTGCGCCACCACACCCGGCTATCTCCTTTTTTTTTCTGATTTTCAAAGATACACATGAAAAAATCATGGTGGAGCCTGTTGGAACCCACCTGGTTTTCTGATAGAGAGTGGAGTTCTGGGTTGAAGGAGAAGCAGAGGGTATTGAATGTGAGAAGGGGCGGGTGGAACTATGTTTCCTGTTGGAAAGAGAGAGGCGCTGCCTTGCCGTCTGGCCTGGGTGCTGGGCTCACTCAGTGTCCCGTGGCTGCCCTGGCCCCAGTACTGAGGTTGGGGTCCTGGAAAGGGCTTTGCTGCTTGTGGGTCAGAGAGCTTTCTGTGTCTGAGGAGCCCCTCAGCCTCTGTGTTGGAGGCTTCCCTGGGGCGTCCCTGTGGTTGGGGGTTGGAGGCTGCGCAGTCCTGCCTCGGATCCTCCTCCCCATCAGCTCTGGCTGCAGCGCGTGGCCCTGCTTTGAAGGTCTGGGCTGAGTCCTCAGAGGGGAAGCAGTTATGCATCTCCCAGATGGCTGCTTCCGCTGGAGGCCCCCAGGGTAGTCGTAGGGGAGGTATGGTGCGGGGCTTCTGCCCGGTCCCAATTTAAGGAGGCTTAGGGTAGGGGGCAAAATCAGAATGTCCTATTTTTTTTTCCTCTCCCAGAAAAAAAAAAATCAGTAGAATCCTGCGGTGACTCAGCTCTTAGTCTTAATTATGCTGCTATGTAAATATTTCTGAGGTCCCTTGGTTTTCTCAGTTGGCATTATATCACCGTTAATAACCAGAGGGCACATTATAAATATGCAAACTAATAATAATGCATTAACTCAAAGAACATCGATAAATTGCCAAACTGAGCCCGAAGCACTCGCGGCTTGCTCCCTTTGCTGCTGAGCTCTCTCCTCCTACTCCTGGATCATGGAGCCAGAGACTTCCTTCAGCGCCCCCTGCCCCAGATGGCACCCTTTAGGAGCAGCAGTCGCCCCCTCCTGAGCCCAGGAAACTGCTCTCAATGCAGCTCTGGGTGTGTTCCCCAGAACCACTGTAGTGTCCTGGCCTGCTCCCCGCTCTGTCTGTGTGGGGGCAAGGTCACAAAGAAAGGCTGGAGGGCTGGCCCTCATCCTGTCCTTAACTTAGTCGGGAATATTGCAGTCCCCAGTGTGGGATGCAGCCTGAGTCTCCACCCAGCTCCCCACCAGAGACATGGCCTCGGGCAGTCATGCCGCCTTCCTCATTGGAGAGTCACACATTTGGCAGATGTTTACTGAGTACCTTCTGGATGCCAGAGGCTGTGCCGGACAGTGCAGACGAGCAAGCAGGCAGCAGGAGTGCCTGTGACCAATGCGTGTATCACAAGCACAGGGGGTCACCCGGGCACCTGTTCAGGGCATATAATCCAGTCCTGGGAGCCAGGGAGGACTCCAGAGGAAGGCTATTTAAGTGTAGTAGACCTTGGGAGGCTGAGACAGGAGGATCGCAGGTTCAAAGCAAGCCTCAGCAACAGAGAGGGACTCTGTTTCCAAATAAAAAACAAAATAGGTCTGGGGGTGTAGCTTGGAGGTAGAATCCTCCTGGGTTCAATCCCCAGTACTACCCCCCCCACACACAAAAAAAGTGTAGACGTGAAGGACGAACTGGAGGTAGCCTGGTGGCAGATAGATGGGTGGGGGGAGAGGGAGAGAGAGAGAGAGAGGCAGGCAGAGGGAACGGTGGTGGTGGTGGTGGGGTGTAGATGGAGTAGAACGCAGGGAAGAGCATGCTAGGCAAAGGGAACAGAATGTGGGAACAGTTCAAGAACAGAATGCAGGTGTGACTGGGGGCTGGAAGTCACTGAATGTGCCTGCAGCATGGAGGAGTGTGGAGATGCCCAGGGAGGTGGGCTGCAGAGCTGAGTGGGGGTCTGTCTCCCAGGGTCTTGTGACCCAAGTGGAGCTGGCCAGGGCTGGGGCACTGCTGGCGTGAGGTGGCCAGGTTGGGGAGGAGGTGTCCTGGGCTCCAGTCGCCATGCTGTCCCTTACCCTGTCACCTGCTCAGGCTCCTCCCCTGGAAACTGAGGACAATCCTACCTGCTTGGGAGTTGTGAGAGGGAGAAGTGATGTGTTGGTATCAGGAGACCCAGGTGCAGTCTTGGACCTACGGCACCTACCTGTGGGGCTGTGCTCTCCCTGTGTTTACAAAACAAAGCTTGGATGGGCCAGTCTAGGCTCACACACATGGTCATCTACGTTACTCAGCATTAGGTATAGCCCATAGTTAGGCCAGTTTCAAGTCTTTAGAAACCATGCCAGGTCTGGTGGCACACACTTGTAATCCCGGTACTTAGGAGGCTGAGACCGGAGGATCCGGGTTTGTGGCTAGCCTCAGCTACTTAGACCCTCAGCAACTTAGTGAGACCCTGTTTCAGAATAAAGAATAAAAAAAAAAAAAACAGGGCTGGGGGTGTAACTCGGAGGTACAATGCCCCTGGGTTTAATCCCCAGTACCGCAAAAAAAAAAATTACAAAATGACAGGAAGTAGCAAAGGCTGTACCGAGAGGCCTCGTGTACCCTTCTCCCAGTTTCCCCCAGTGTTTCCCTCTTGTGTAACTGGAGTACAGTGTCCTGACCAGCACACCGATACAATACACATAAGCACTTCCGCGTCATTTCCTGTCACATGGTGGATTCCTTCCTGTGTCCAGCACCACAGTCAAGACACAAAACTGCTCCATGGCCACAAATGTCATCCTGGCCCCTTGGTGGTCAACCCCCTAGCCCCTGCCACCATCTCTAGCCCACGAATATGTTCTCCATCTCTGTACAGTTGCTTTCAATTATGAACGTATTTGTTTTTGTTCTAAAAATATAATCTTCCAGAAAGGTAGGGACATGAAAAGCAAACTATTTCCATTTGCTACCCCCTCTGTCATTTCGGGGTCCCTTCCGTGCCTTTCTGGCACAGGCGCGTGTATTTGATGTATTCTTAATCTTCCGCATTTAGCACGTAAGTCTTGCTTTTTCCACCCGCTATGCCGCGCGCTCTCCATACGTGTTGGCGCACACCGCGTATCTGGGAGCAGAGTCCTGTGGCAGGGAGTGGGACAAGGCAGGAGTGGCCGGCGGAGGCCAGTGTCTGTGACAGGGCCTTGAGGGTCCTTGCTAAGCGTGGAGGGGTCACTCTAAGTGCCTGGCAAAGGAAGTGGGGACAGGCCTGGTGCCCGCAGTTAGGCCTGAAGAATTCAGTGACTCTGAAGACTTCTTGGTCACGGCGGCCTCTGAGTAGAAGAGACCCGCTGTCCCCTGCAGCATGGCTGGGCCTGGCGTGCCCCGGGGCAGCATCGCGTCTGCAGGGACCTGGCTGGCTGACTTTTCCATCTCCTTCCTGCAGAGGAGGCCCTCAGATTCGGCATCCTTCCTCTGGAAGCCCCGTTTCTTTCCAGAGCAGCCTGGCTCTCTCTCCCCAGCTGCGGGCTCACTTACGGCCCTCAGAGTGTCGGCGAGCACAAGGCAGAGATGGAGAAAATGTCACAGGTCATGAAAGAAGAAGCACAAGAGGGTCTCTAAAGAAGAAGAGCACACAGTGGGCCCTTTCTGTCCTCCACGCGTCACTCTCGATGAGGACCCGTGGGTGTCTGCGCGTGGGTGTATTTATAGCAGCGCCTCTTTTGCTGGAGTGTTGAAATTTCTTCTTTGTGGCACTACACTTATGAAAAGGTAATCAAATACCAGATGATGTGATTGTATCCGTGTCATTCTGCTGTGACTTTAATGAGGACTAAGAATAAGTAGAAAATAGAAATTCTGAAATTGTGATCTCCTTAACAGTTTGCAGACACATTAATGCAAGCTTTTTTTTTTTTACCCCCCCTCCCCTTACTCCAGATTTCACAGTTGTCTCTTAAGCTGCTCAGTGGCGAAAGCAGCTTCCTGGTAGGTCTCTAACTGGAGAATGGATCCACAGGCAGGCCCTTTATTAAAAGGCACTTAATGACTCTTAAGTCTTCGCTGCATTAGTGCAGATTCGGGGCAGGGAAATGGTGTATGCGGCCGGGCCCAACAACCCCCGTGACCATCCTCCATCATTAGGTAAGCGATCAGGTTGATCCCTGCTCTCTGAAGGAGAAAGGAAAAGGACAGGGTTGTCTTGGAGAGGCAGCGCTTGTCCGTGGCCGCCGCAGGGTCTCGGCGATGCTATTATCACTGCTAACCCAGGTGTGACTCTGCGCCGTCTGCCATCAGCCCTGGCTCTTCACCCGCTGTTCTGTCTGGCTAAAAACCAGAGATGACCCTGCGAGAGGGGGGTGTCGAGGGCAGGTGCCGGGGCTGCTCTTTCCAGGGGAGGCCTCCTTGCACGCTTCATGGCCCATGAGCAGAAGGCGGGTAGTCTGGACAGAGTGTGTCAGGGAAGGGCTTCTTAGGGACAGCTCTTCAAGCCTTTGTCATTTGGCATTGTTGGGAGGGAGAAATGCACGAGGTGGAGATGGAAGGCTCTGGAAGGGAACTTGGCCTGAGGTCTCCTTTGCCTCGTCTTTTCCTCCCAGCGGGGAGGTGCACATTGAGAAGGTTTGCTGAGGCAGGCAGGTTCTGGTGACTCTCCTGTCACTCCAGTGGGGAGTGAACTCGGTTTCCATGTCTGATGATTGTAAGCACATGTAAGCTGCAGGGGAGACTAATATATAACTTAAGGGAAGTCCTGTTGTATACTCTTTTTTTCTTTTTGTGGTACTGAGGATTGAACCCAGGGGCATTCTACCTCTGAGCCACACCCCCAGCCCTTTTTATTTTAATTGTAAGTTGCTAAGGGCCTTGCTAAGTTGCTAGGACTGACTTCAAACTTGGGATCCTCCTGTCTCAGCCTCCCAAGTACTGCGATTACAGGCATGAACCACTATCCCTGGTTCTGTGTGTATTCTTATGATGCACCTGGTCATTGGTCTTTAATAAAGACAAAAAAGACTCAGGGGAGACCTGTATGCATAACTTTGTGCAAATTAATATTGATTTGATGTTCAACAAGTGTTCGGATTTTTACTTTTTTTGTATTTGGGGAAAGGATCATGTTTAGTAAGCACTTTTGTGCACTAATGTTTACAATGAACCTTTATCCATTCTCTCTGCTTTTGTGATTGCCTGCAGTGTGTCGGGCTGCTCTTGTGGACATCAAGGTGCGTGGTCCCTGCCCTCGTTGACTTATATAATAAGGGGAACGGGAGAGGGAAGTCCTACCTGGCTATGTTGGGACCTGGCAACTGGCCAGGGAAAAGTCAGCTAACGGGGCAAAAGCTGAATCCTGCCTCTGCCTCTGGGGGCGGGATGGCGGTGGACTTTATTCTCTGTATCCAAACACAGCCTGAGCCTAATTTGTTTTATTATTATTATTTAGGTAAGGGCACTTATCGTGAGATCTATCCTCTTAAAAGAGTTTTAAGTGTACAACGCAGCACTGTTCTCTGTAGGCACACATTATATGGCAGATCTCTAGAACTAATTCATCTTGTATAATTGAAATTTTATGCCCAGTGATTAGCCACTCCCCATGTCCCCTCCCTCGCCTCTGGCAACCCTCGTTCTAATTCTCTGCTTCTGTGAGTTTCACTATTTTAGGTGCTTCATCTAAATGGATCATGCAGGATTTATCTTGGGTCTGGCTTGTTTCACTTAGCGCAATGTCCTCAAGGTTCATCCCCCATGGTCACAAATTGCAGAATTCCTTTCTTTTAAAGGTGGAATACTATTCCAATGTATGTATGTGCCAGTTTCCTTTATTGGACATTTAGGTTGTTGCCACATTTGGGGTGCTATGGCTAGTGCTGCAATGAACATGGGAGTATTTGAGATTCAGAGTTCTGAAATCTGAATGGCCAGATCATATCTTAATTTGTTCTTGACACTGGGCATGCTTCTTTTTTTTTGTGTGTGTGTGTGTGTATGGTACTGGTGATTGAACCCTGGAGAGTTCTACCTCCAAGCTACACTCACAGCCCTTTTGATTTTTTGTGTTGAAGCAGATTGCTGAGAGTCTCGCCAAGTTGCTGAGACGAGTCTCAAACCTGCAGTCCTCCTCTCTCAGCCTCCCAAGTACTGGGATTATAGGCATGTGCCACCGTGCCTGGCTGGTACTGTCTCTTTGAGATTCAGGTTTCGGTTCTTTTGGGAAATACCCAGAAGCAGGATGGCCAGCTCATATCCTAATTTGTCCTTGACACTGGCCACACTTCTTGAGCTCTTTAGTTTCCTCATGGACCAGAGGATACCTTCCTTATGGGTCACTGTAAGTGACATCAAGCACTCAGAGCTCACCTGGACCATGGCAGCTTCTGTCCCGTGGCTGTTCCTGTGGCCACAAGAGTGGATCAGGGGCCACCTGTCCTTACTCTTACAGTGGCCAGGGGTGCTTGAAGCAAGAGATGATGCTGCTGCATCCAGGACATCCATCTGGAAGGACCTTTAGTGTCTCCAAATCCCAGTGCCCAAAGAACTTGCCCTCTTAGGATCAGTTTTTGTGGGAGGCCTGTGGGGAAATGTGGTCCTCAAATCCAGCTTGAAGCCATGGGGGTCTCACATGAAATCTGGCCAAGATGGTAAACTGCCCACACCTGCGGGAGGCCGGAGCTGGAGCTCATCAGGGCCCTCTGCACAGTGTGCACAGCAGCTCGAGACCCTGGAGCTTGGCGTGGGCTGTTCTACTTTGTAATATATATTGTTCTCAGTGCCAGGAGCTGCCACAGCGTCCCAGGTGAGGAACAAGGAGAGGGAGGAGCCCAGGGGCAGGAGGGGAAAATTGGAGTCGGAGAATCCAATTTTTCATATGGTAACAAAACAATACGGTTGTGTATTCCCATAATATCCCTTCAGTTTCTTGGGGTCTGGAGTTGCGTCTATTTTTAAAAACACTTGGACCAATAACTCTGCTTTATGCAGACCAACAGGAGGGTCTCTGGCTTGGAGATTTAATGTAAAATAAACTCTAAATGGGGTGGCGCACAGCATGGTGGCCTGCAATTGTAGACAAGCAATTTTTCTTAAGCAAGTTGACGGATTGATGTAAATGATTGCTGTGGTAGGTTCTGTCCGGAAGCGGAGGGCTTTCTGCAGACGGGGGAGCTGGCTGGAGGCTGGGGGGATGCAAAGTTGAGGCTTACCTGGTCTCCTGTCCCTCTGTCCATTCTGTTTCTGCTGGACCCTGAGGGTGGGAGGCTGCCCAGAGGGAGACCTTGGGGAAGCTGCACACCTGTCCTGTGTTTGCACGACCAAGAGGATTGTCTGTGCATCGGGACTGCGTTTTCCTGACATGTTGGAACCAGCCTCAAAAGGCTTAAGTTTGGCAAAGAAGAGCTCTGCTTTGTAGATCCGTCTGCAGCAGGACCAGGAGCCGTCTCTGGGCCTCGGTGCACTGGAGGACTTTTCCTGGTGGCTCTCCATGGGTCTAGAGCCACAGTGTTTGCCATCTAAAACCTGTTTGTTAAGCCAGGCATGGTGGCGCATGCCTGTAATCCCAGTACTAGGGAGGCTAAGACAGGAGGTTCGATGACAACCTCAGCAAGTAGTGAGATTGTCATGGACCTAGCGAGACCCTGTTTCAAAATAAAAATAAAATAGGGCTAGGGATGTAGCTCAGAGATAGAATGCCCCTGGGTTCAATCCCCAGTAAAACTCACACACACACACACACACACACACACACACACACCCCACCACCACCACCACCACCAACAAACCTGTTTGTTTATGAAGAGGTCCTCCCTCTGAGAGCCACAGCCACCTACCTAAGACCCAGCAACTGGAAGGGACACTGAGGAGAACGTGTCCCTGGGACCTCTGCCGAAGGTCCCCCAGCCACAGGCCATCCTCAGTGCTGGCTTAGTCTACGGTTATCAATGTCCTCAATCAGAAAATCGACACTGAGTGACTCATCTTGTATTCAAACTGTACTTTAAAAGTTGCAGGGCTCAGCCAGGTGTGGTGGCATATACCTTTCACTGCAGTACTGGGGAGGCTGAGACAGGAGGATCACAGGTTGGAGGACAGCCTCAGCAACTTAGCAAGACCCTGTTTCAAAATAAACAATAAAATAGGGCTGGGGGTATAACTCAGAGGTACATACACACACACACACACACACACACACACACACACACACACACACCACACTCATTTATAATAGA
>PVJS01012269.1:0-44200 GCA_004027185.1 Glis glis | reverse complement strand
TTGCGGGGGCTGAGGCTCGCGTCCCACCCTTTGCAGCCATTGCTGTTGTAGGTGTGGATCTGGTTCAACTTAGGCTTCATCATGGTCCGAAGTCAACTGTTTTCGATGGTGGACTATAATCACTGATTTCACAAGAATCAGCTGTTTCTTTGCTGGAGGATTCTGGGAGCTGCATGGCTCAGCCAAGATGGCGCCTTTGACTCTGCTCTCCGCTTACCAGGTGAAATGCTTTGAGCTCCCTACCGCCCTCCGCTCTTTCCACTGCCTCGCATTCTGCTATACTTTGGTTCTCTTTGCTTTGTTGAGTTTTGGCTGCCCTACTTTTCTTTTCAAGATGCAGTCTCCCCGCCGGCCAAACTCTGACTCGGAGCGAGAGTTGCCTCTCGCTATCCCGCTGTTTTGGTTCCTCTACAATATTTTTAATAATGTTTTGCATGAAAAAAGTTTCATGATGTGGAATTTTCCATCTGAGGCATGATGTTGACACTCAGAGTTTTGGATTTTGATGCTGGACGTGGTGGCGCATGCTTGTAATCCCAGTACTTAGGAGGCTGAGACAGGAGGATCACAGGTTCGTGGCCAGACTCAGCTACTTAGTGAGTCCCTTAGCAACTTAGTGAGACCCTGTATTGGTCAGGGTTCACTAGATCAACAGAATTCACAGAATGAGTATATTTGAAAAAGGGATTTATCAGATGGGCTTACAGTTTGAAGCAATGTAGTCCCAGGTTCTGACTGCACGTGGAGAGTCAGAGGAACCAGTATCTGGTCGAGCGGTCTAAGAGCTGGAGTCTTAGGATCGGAGCAACCACTAATTCAGTCCCAGTCCAAGACGTGAAGATCAGGAAGCTCTTCGGAGAAACGATGGTGAAGTTTCAGTTCGAAGGGCTGGAGGCCGAGAAGATCAAGAAGCTCTTCAGAGAAACGGCGAAGCCGGGGGCCGAGGATTTCAGGCGAGAGCAGATGCATTTTCCTCGGAAAGAGTCGCGCATTGCTCTACGCGGCTTCTCCCTCTTTTATCTAAGTCCTGCACCTATCAGAATCCTGCTACCTACATTCAGGGCAGGCTTTCTGTTTAATCTGCTGTTACACACCCAAAGTCACATGATCTTGGGTGTGTTATGATCAGGTCAAGTTGACAAACTAGATTGACTGTCACAGATCCTGTATCAAAATAAAGAATAAAAAATAGGGCTGGGGGTATAGATCAGAGGTAGAATGCCCCTGGGTTCAATCCCCAGTTCCAAAAAAATTTTTTTTGGATTTTAGAGCATTTTAGATTTTGGTTTTAGGGATGCTCAACCCGTATTGTGTGCTAAGACAAGATAGAAACATGATACTTTAAAATCATTTAAAAATGTCCTATTAACTATTTTATAATAAAATACTATTTGATATTAAGTATTCTTATGTTCAAATACTAAAAGTAATCTTTAGTCCCCAACTGAACTTTGCAATCCAGGACTTTTTTATTTTAATGATATTTACATAATAAATACAACTTTAATCACTAAGTTCTTCCTCATCACTGAAACATGCGCTTTTCTTTATCCTTGGGCGTCTTGCATCGTCTGACGTTGAGGGACCCCGCACTGGGTTTCCATTTGTTTTGTTCTTCAATTTTGGCTCGCTGGTGTGCTACGGCCTGACTGAGACTGGCAAGAGCAGGATCTTCTCCTTCATCTTCACTTTCTTCTACTTCCTCAATTTCTTCTTCAGGTTCAGGAATTTTCTTTTTTTCTTTCTTCTTTGGAGGCTCACGTTCTCCAAGCATATTTTTAGGACAGGCGTAACTTAAATGCCCACTTTCCCCGCATTCATAACACTTAGTTTTATCAAAGTAGTTTCGCCTTCGGATGAACTCAGCTGCTCCAACATTGTCAATAGCAGTACTTGCCTGTATCACTCTACCAAATAACTGCTTGTTGTTTATTGCTCTAGTGCAATTCTGTGCAGAGTCTTTATCCAGAAATAAAATAAACGCAGCCCCTTTACTCTTGCTGGTATCTTTGTCTTTCATTATAGTAACCTTCACAACTTTGCCATACTTATAAAATATCTGGTATAAGTCATTGTTTGTCAGGGAGAAGGGCAAGTTGGAATACATATACCAGGCCCCTACTTGGAGCTAAGCCACCACTCATTTCTTCAGATGGGGTAGGCCCGGGAGCCCCGAGGAGAGCCGGCCCTCGCCTCTGCTGGACTCAATCCCGACTCTTCCTCGCCCCCTGTGGCAGAATGGGCTTCATGGGTCCCAGAGACCAGGTGGGCAGCAGCAAAAGTGCTTCTTCCCAGCGCTCCTCTCTGTGTTTTTATAACTCGTAATGTGCGACACCTGGCTCTGCCCAGACACCCCCAGGTGACAGAGCAGTCCCATGGGCTTTGCTTGGCTGAAGCTGGGTTTTGGGTTGCAGGTGGCCCCACTGGACAGCAGTCCAACAGGCAGGCTGTCTAGAGTCACAGTTTGGACCATGGCCTTGTGGTTGATGGGCGTCCTGTGTGGCCACTGGTGATATACCAGGTGGTGGGACAGTTCCGGGGGGGGGGAGGCCTGCCCACACCCCCACTCGCCAGGGAGGACGTCAATGGCTTCTCAGAAATGGCTGCAGTGGCTGCTGTGCCCCGGCCAGGCCAGATGACCCAGTCAGGGGGATGCCAGCTTTTCTAGGTGACTCCCTTGGAGACTACAGGGATCAGGGATGTCACAGGCCTCTGACACAGAGCTAGATGGAGCCAGCAGCCAGCCCTCCTCTCCCAGCCCTGCTTTGTACACACAGCACCCAGGGCAGGTGCATGGTATGAATGTCTGTGTCCACCCCACCCTTCATATGTTGATGCTAAATCCCAAAGAGGCGGTATTAGGAGACAGGACATTTGGGAGCTGACTAGGTCCTGAGGATGGAACCTCATCAAAGAGGCCATGGAGAGCTGCTGGGCCCTCCCACCACGTGAGGACACAGTGAGAAGGGCCATTTATGAGCCAGAAAGCAGTGCGCCCACCAGACACCGGATCCACCACTGGGAGATAAGCGCCCGTGTTAGCAGCCCCCACGGCTGGCTGCATGGACTGCACAGCAGGGCTGGTGGGGTGGCTCATTTTACCCCAAGCACTGGGACTGGCATGTGCAGGGGCCCCGTTGTGCTGTAGCCCTGACAGGTAGACATCTCTCTCTTCCCCCGTCTAGACCCACAGTCCTGTGAGGCTTGGTGCCTGGGGTAGAGGGAGAGGGACCCCTTCAGGAGGAGGGAGACCACGGTTCCAGGGAAATCCAAAGGCAGCCCCTGTGTCCAGTAAACGTGGTGCACGGGGATTCATGTGCCTGGAACACTTTGGGGTCTCACCAGGCACTGGGCGATGGTAATCTGCATATGTAAATTAGGCCCCCTCCCATGAGGAATCTCAGGCAGTGCTTCCTTTGGCCTTCAGGCCTCCTCGCGCATGGACTAGGTGGTTATTTAGGGGTCATAGTATTTAACACCAGTGGCAGTGTGACGGCGATGATGCGAAGGTGACATTTCATCTGGGCAGACACAGAGCCTACGCTGGTGGCACCAGCATCGCTCACCGGGAGGGGAGGATACGGAGGCCAGGAGAGGTGAGGGCTTGCCGGGGCAGGGCTCCCCCCCATCCATCCTCATCATGATTAGATAGATAGGGCACCCATGGGCCCTTCCGGGGGCCACCCTTGCCTGCCTGCCTTGCCTGTCGCCAGGACAGGTGCGCTGGGCCGGAGGATCTCACTCCCTACTCCCTCCACTTTCTGGCAGAAACAAACGCATCAGCAGGAGAGTGGTGTGCGTCGCTCTGTGTAAATCAGGCATGATGAGCTGCCGGGGCTTCCTCACCGCAGTGCCCGTGAGGCAATTAAGGTGAGAATCGAACCCATGTGCATTGATTTCCTTAATAAAGTTATTGTAATATATTCACTCATTAGAATCTGGAGCTGAAAAGAGACGTTCTGTGTCTGATTACGGGCGTCCCTGTAAATCACCTGGGGCTGGGAGGAGCCAGCCTGTCCACATCATGGTCTCTCGTCTGAATCACCTGCTGGGCTCATCCTCCTGTGCCAGGGTTTGTCACTTGTCACATTCCAGGCCCCCGAGCTCTTTCTCCAGGACACGGGTTGCAAGTGAGGCAGGGCCAGGCAGAGGAAACGGTCAGCGGGTGCAGATGACCCCAGGGCCCTGGCTGGGCTGTGTGTTTCTGGCCTGGGGGGCTGGTGCAGTCACAGGGGAAGCGTTTGAGGACCACAGGGGTGTAGGGACACCAGACATGGGTCCCCAGTTCCAGAATACTTGGGAATCTGAGGAACTCCCAGACTGGAGCGGGAGGTTGGAGCCCAAGGGCTGGGGCCTAAGGTAGCCCCTGGGGAGCAGCAGTGGCCTATGTTTTCCCTGGGGACCGTGGTCAGTCTGCCCTCGGACAACTCTGCCAGCAGGTCTTCCACACACAGAGCCACTGTCTGGGGTGTCATCCTACTTTGCACTGTAGACGAGGGGACCCAGGGAGGCCAAAGACTCTTCTGGAATCACCCACTCTGGGGTCCTCATGGGGGAACATGTGTTTCTCCAGCAAGGTTGTAGCTCTAAGCCAGGCACCGTCCTCTCAGGAAGAAGTCAAAGGACAGCTCAGGGCTGTGGTCCCAGGGGGCTGGCGCCAGAGCTGGACAAGCCTAGGGGTCTTCCAGGGGGAAGGGCGGGTCCAAGAGTTGCACGGTGTCGTGGGTAGGATTGCTGACACTGCTGTGGACCCTGAAGGGCACAGGGAGAAGCGGGGACTCTGAATATGGAGCTTGAGGCAGGTGCCTGGCCAGTTTGTGGGTATCGTGCCCATGTGTGTCAGGCCTGGCTGATGTCTCTGAGGGGACGTGTCAGGAAGGAGGGCGGTTCTGGGCAGAGGAACAGGTGCAGATTGGATTCTTACCCAGGGCTGCAGTGACCCATATTGTGGTTCCGGTGCAGGGTCTTTGGTGTGGGCGGTCCCTCCAGAGAAGCCGGGTTCACCTGACTGCCTGGGATCTGGGCTTCCCGTCAGGAACTCATCGGAGGAGGGGTTGGCCTGGCTCTCTTTCCCCAGAGGCCATGGTGGCAGCTCAGTTTTACTGAACTGTCAAAATTCCTCCTTGGGGTGTGTTTGGTGGGGGATGGGCAGGAAGAAGGAAGAGGGAGCGGATGGCAGGGTCCAACATGGCTGTTCTGCCTCATCTCCCTGTTCCTCCCTCTGGGGTCCTGGGGGTCCTTTCGGTGGTGGGTGGGGACCAGGGATTCAGGAAGGAACACGGACATGGCCCTAGATGATGCAACAGCAGCAGGAGTCCTGGGGGCATTGACCTGCTGAGCCACTGTCCCGGCACGGTGGTTACTGGGCAACACCAGAGTCCTGGATGCAGCAGAGAGAAGTTAGACACAGAGCAGGCTAGGGGAGAGCGTCCATGAAGACCTCCTGGCCACAGGCATGTCCGGTTGCAAGACAAGTGATGCAAAATGCCCTTTCTGAATCTTTAAAGCTGCAGGGGTCTGGGGCGGGGGCTGGAAACATCAGGACCTGGTGACGTCTTGGGCTCCATGTGTTTTGAGACTGGCCGGTGCTTGGGCCACGGGGACCCATGAGGTCTCTCCTGGCAGGCAGGGGGCGGTCTGAGCACAGGCTTTTCTTGGGAGGCCCAAGGAGGAGGGGAGTCCCTGTTCTTCCTTTGGTGTGCTATCTGAGCACCTCACGCCCCTCCAAAATGCCATTGGGCTAGGAGCCTCAAAAATCATTAACAAAAACAATGTGACCAGACTCCATTTATCTTAGGGAGAGTGTCCCCGTTCTTGACATGTTGTGTAGGACACATTTTTTAAATGAAAACAAGGCTTTGAGCAAAAGACCAATTTGTTTAAAACAACCTGTGGAGTTATGACAGATGTGATTTTGACTAATGAGCGCCAACGTGACGGGAGCGGAGTGTTCAATTATGGATGAGCTAATTATACGCGTGCGTCAGGTTGGGATTGCTGAGACGTCTCCACTTTTCCTCCGGCCGGGCTCCAGCCCACTAGTTAGGATAATTAATGAAACCCTGGTCTCGTGTTATTTTGGTAGGCAGGCACAAATAATCACTTAATTTTATGATTTGTTATTCACCCATCATGCCGGTGTCCTTGGGAGTTTTCTACCTGTGGCAGGTGTAGGAACCTGGGAGGGATTCCTGGACTCTCCAGCATTCGGGTTGTCATGGTGCACCTGCAAGCCTGGGGTGGTGCCGTGCTGGCAGAAGCCACCCTTGTTTCCCATCTGCAGGGTGACTTCTGCCTAGCTTTGTAGAGCATTTCATGGACCCCAGTGAACGTCAGCTGGACACAGAATAAGAAGTCCTCAAAAGTCCCTTCATCCCAAGCCCTGACTCTTGAACGCAGCTGCTGTCCAGCTTGTTGATTTATTTTTTCATCTGAAGGGTTGGATGAAGATTGCACTTCTTGAAGTATCTTTTCTTTCCTTTACCCTCCAGGAGAATTGGACAGAAATTGCCTTCCTTGGCTGGGTGCAGAGGTGCGTGCCTATAATCCCACCAACTGGGGAGGCTGAGGCAGGAGGACCCCAAATTCAAAGCCCACCTGGGGGAACTTAGCAAGACCCTGTCTCAAAATAAAAAAAAAATTAAAGGACTGGGATGTAGCTCAGTGGTAGAGCACCCCCTGGGTTCAATCCCAGTACCGCAAAAGAAAATTATTATTTATTTATTATTTACAAGGTAACAATACGGCTAATTACGTCCAGTGTTTACCACATCTGGACTTTGCACTGTTCTACATATGCATCTATTTTATTCCTCAGTACATTCATCTTAGGTAATATGCAAATAAGCAAATCCAGGCAGACAGGAGTAAGATAGTTTGGTCAGTTTCTCAGAGCTTCTGAGCACCAGGGCCAGGATGGGGTCTGAGCTGCCAGACTTCAAAGCCCACAGTCCTACCTGGCCAGGTATGCCACCTGCAGAGCAACGCAGTGCCTGCCGGCCACCTGGCCAGGTGCAAGCACCCCAAGCTGTCCTTCCCTCTGGTATCCCGCACAGGTGAGGCACCTCCACCAATTCACGCATCCAGCCGTCCCAACACATCCTGTGCTGAGGGTATAATTAAGCCCCCAAGGCTTCACCTGCAGGTTGATTCTGAAAGCTAAAAAAACATCCAGAGACTATGTTTGCATTTTTGTAGCTATGCAAATATTGTGCACTATATAGCCCTGGAATGTACTATGATTTTTTTTTTTTACAGACCCTCCCACCCCCACCCCAGGAGATTCTAATTCCCTTTCCTTTTTCTTGTGCGGTTGGTCCTTAGTATGCCCTTGAGTTCCTCCAGCCTCTCTGTAATTGTAATAAATCTCTGGAATTTTATCTTAAAAAAACAACAACATAATATCCTCCAGTTCCATCCATTTTGCTGCAAATGATAGGATATATATTTTAAAGGAGTTTTAGGTGTATAGAAAAGTGGTGGAGACAGTGCGGGCAGTTCACACCCCCGGCCCAGCCCCTGTCACACGCATCAGCAGGGTGCAATGCTCACACTCAGTGGCCAGACCTCCATATGTTACTTTGAACTACTCTATACATTTATTTTTTTCTCTCCAGCTGTCCTTAGTTTTTACCTAACGTCCTTTTTCTAGTCCAGGTCATGTCACCTTCAGGTCTCCTCTGACTCCTCCTGGCCGTGACGGTTTCTCAGGCTTTTCTGGATTTCAATGGCCTTGGTGGTTTTGGGGAGCCCTGGTCAGATCTTCCACAGCTGTCCCTGCCCTGGGGTTTGCCTGATGTTTCCTCACGATTGGGCTGGGGCGATGGTCGTGGGTTTGGAGGAGACCACGGAGGCGAGGCCCTTCTCGGCATCTCAAAGCCAGGCACCTGCTGTCCACAGCAACATGGCTGTTGAGTGGCCTGGCTCACCTGGCGGAGGAGTGTTGGCCAGGTGTCGCCTGGCACGCGACTCTGAGTGTTAACAGTGAGACTTATTCACTCCTTTATCTTTATGGTTGCCTACCTTGTTTTCAATGGCCTCTGCTGCCCATGGTTGCATTCTTCAGTGTCCGCCGGGCCAGGGCAGCCAGGACGCACCATGGCCTGGTGTCTCTGTGCTTTGCAACTGGTTAATCCAGTCTCGTCTTCTTTTGGTGACCTCCCTGCTATTTCTCCCGGTTGCCATTTCCTGGGGTGCTTTTTCTACTGGGCTCTGTGAGTTACCAAGGTTAGAGGGAGCTGCGGGGTGAGCGAGGAAGCCGAGTAGCTCCTGACCAGGGGACACTGCTCCTGTGTATTGCGGGGTCCTCAGAGTGGCCTTTAGCCACACACCACATGCCCAGGACAAACGGCTGAGCCCGAAAACTGCTCCAGTGCGAGGAGGCCAGGAGCAGCTGCTGGGCCACACACAGGTCCTGGTGCCAGCCCCTCCATCGGCCCTCCACGTGCAGCCTCCAGCATGTTCTTTCCAGGATGACAAAGGACCCGGGGGGCTGGGTCCTGCACAGGGGAGAGTGGGCTGCACGGGAAGGTGGTATGTGTCCAGGAGGACGATCTCATTGGAGCTTTGTTCCTGTGTCATGACACTGCAGTGCTTCTTCTTGGTGCTGATGAGCACCAGAAACCTCACTCCAGCAGAGCCGGAGAGTGATGCCACCACGTGCCACCATGCACCAGTTTCTAGCACCTCCGAGGGGCTGGCTGGCCCTTGCCTTTGAGAATCCTGAAGCTTGGGGTCTGGATGTGGCGCAGCATGGCCTGCAATTGGCCGGGGGAGGGCATCTATTTTTTGTGGTAAAATGCAACCAGTCGAGCTGGAATGCAGCGTGGGCTGTGAAGCTGCCGGAAGACGAATCATGAGGTCCCTTCTGAGGTCCCCTCTGAGCACAGCGCCCCTGGTGAGCCCGTTTCTCCACCGTGGACAGCAGCTGCTCTGGAGAGATGTAATGACATCTACAGGGGAAGCACTCACCTTGCAGGGCCTCTGCAAGATATTAACTCGCCCCACCAGCTCCAGCAAGTAAATGAAAACCTCCTTTCTCCATGGGAGGAGAGCGAAATCCTAGCGGAGTTGCTCTCAAAGTGAATAATATTGCTGAACATAGGAGAGTGTCAAAGTAATAAACAATTGAATGAATACTGAGCTCCAGCCCATGACTTTTGAGGTTGAAAAACTAATTAAGACCACAGGGAAGGGAGCAGGGTGGTGACTTCTGGCAAACGTTGGCTCCTGACACCCACGGGGGCTTGTGCTGACGGAGGTGACAAGTCGGGCTGTGAGTTCTCAGCCAGTAAGGGCTCCAAACAGTTTGGAAGGAACAGTCACTTCCCCAAGACTCTCCTTAGAGAACCCAGAGGACAGCAGATGGAGCAGAATCCCGCCCACCCTTCCTGGGAAGAGAGCAGTGTCTTGCCTGGCTCTGGAAGGAAGCGCTCCACAATTCCTGAGGCCCCAAATATGGACGGCTTCTCAGTGTTGTCCACACGAGTCTTATGTCAGCTGCTACACATGTCACCTTTGGGACACAAAGAGAGAGGAGGAAGAGAAAGGTGGGGAGGGGGGAGAGAGATTAGGAGGAGTCAGAAGAGAAGCAGAACGAAGGAAGAGAAGACAAAGGGGAAGAGGGAGAAGAAGAAAGGGGGGGAGGGAGAGAGAGAGGAAGATTAGGAGAAGGGGAAGAAGAGACTGGTGGGTGGAGAGGAGGGCGCTGCTGGAGCCTTCCAGCTCAGAGAAGGGCGGGGTGCTCTCGGATGCTGAGTGAGGAGCTCTAGAGAGGCCCCGGGCTCTCTGATGTTCAGCTCTGCCTTCATGCTCACCCCACGCTGAGCTGATGGAGGAAGGAGGGGCACCCCAGGGCTTGCGTGAGTCCGGACCCAGACCACTTGTCATTTCCTTGCTGAGCCCCATCTGGCCACTCCCTGGCTCCCATATGGCATCCCTGGAAGACTGGCCCTGGCTCCCTGGTGCCCACCCGGTGTCTCCGGCCCCTCCCAGCACTCCCTCCATATCCCCCTGGCGGAACCAGCCAGCTGGGACCTGAAACCCAGTCTATTGGATTCCCCCCACGCCATGGTTTGCATGGTCACCGCTCCCGGGATAGGAGGCTGGCAATAAAAATAATTTATGGGGGGGATGTTGATAAAACCCTGCTTATTGCAAACAGTAAATTAAAAGTGAACACTCCCACCTTTATTTCCCGCCCAGGGAACAATAACCACTCACGGCGAACTCGGGAGGAGAAGGAGAACAAGATATAGAACAATCGTTCAACTTCACCCGTCTTAGCAGCCACCTCGTAAAAATTAGGGAATAATTTTTCAAAGAGATAAGGGCTTTAGGGATATGGAACTCAAGACAACCAAATCGTTCCTGCCCGGAGGAGGCACATGCAGGATGGGGAGGGATTTCTTTTCCCATTTTTAATTTACAAGAACCTTGTAAACTACAAATTAAAGGAGCAATAGCGATTCAGACGACTTGATTCATTAAGCCTTTATTTACCCTTAATGCCTCCAAAGGAAAATAATTTGCCTCCTGAACATGAGTTACGGGCTCAGAGCTGACATCTTCTCACGAAAATCCCCAGGTCCCTTCCAGTGGGGGATGCTGAGTGGAGGTGGTGCCTAATAGACGCTCCAGTCATTGTCTTTGAGGGAGGGCCAAGCAAGGTGCCTCCCAGCCCTGGGGATAGCCGGCCAATTCAAAGATGGCTTTGAACTCACGTTTCTTACTCAACTAGCCTGCTGTTACAGCCTTCCCTCCCAAATCCATGGTTTCAATGATCTGTGGTAAACTTTGGTCTAAAATCATTAAATGGAACGTTCCAGATGTGAACAATTGATACGTTGTAAATTCTGCATCTGTTCTAAGTAGTGGGACAGAATTTGGCACTGTCCTGCTTGGTCCCCCGAGGTGTGAACCATCCCTTTGTCCAGTGTAGCCACGCTGTATACGGTACCTACCTGTTAGTTACTTGGCAGCCGCCTTGGTGAGCAGATCAGCTGTCATGGTATCGCAGTGCTTGTGTTCAAGTGACTTTTATTTTGCTTAATTAAGGCCACAAAGTGCTAGGGCAGTGATGCTGCTCATTTTATTGTAGTACATTGCTATCATTGTTTTATTTTATTATTGTTAACGTCTTACTGTGCTATTTATGAATGAAACTTTATATAGGGTTTGGTATTTATTATCCATGGTTCCAGGCATCCCTTGGGGGTTCACAGATGGGGACGGCTCCTGAATACATGATTGATTAACACTCAATAACCACATAGTAGGGGACCCAGTAAATATATTTTAAGTGCATACAAGAAGAAATGAATGAATGAAGGAAGGACTTAATGTGACATTGCCCGTTACTGGACTTTGGGGAAGGGTGGGGAGTTCCATCATGATCCCCCATCACTGGGCATGTGCGTGTGAGCAGTGAGACCCTGGAATGCCCTGTCTGGTGTTCGCCAGGGCCATGGGGCGGGTTCATGTCCCCAGGAGCACTTACTGCAGACAGGCGCTGCGCCGGGGCAGAAATCTTAACAGGTTACATCTGCAAAGATCCTACTACCAAATAAAGTCACACTCCCAGGTATAGGGGCTCAGGACTTCAGTGTATCTTTCTGGGGATACAGTTCAACCCACTACAATTCCAGAGTTGGCCAAGGTGCTGATCTAGCCACGCCCCATGTTTTAGTGTGGGGAAACTGAGGCACAGAACTCAGGAGTGAAGGTATTGTCAGGATAAGGGGTGTCTTTTCGGGATCCCTAATCATTCCCCTCTCTGTGAGAGGCAGCCCACGTCAGGTGTGCCAGAGGAAGACAGCACCTGCCGGAGGCCCTTGCTCTGTCACGAGAGCCCAGCCAGTTTCTCGGGCCAAGGTGATGTACTTAAGACCCAGGCTGGATGTGATCAATGGGTCTCCCTTCTCTTCTTGGGGGTGCAGGAGCCCTGGAGCGGCCAGCTCCGTGCTCACGAACCACCTTACGTGTGACTAAGTTATTACCCCATTTGTTTTAAAGACTTGTCTTATCGCCTATTTATAAGACTTATGGATTTCTCATTACTTCCTTTGATGGAACTCAAGCTAAGTGCTTCCCTCTCCTCCATCCAAGCCTGTAAAACATGACCGTAATAACAGCCAGGGAGGAGTGGCCCCGTGGGGCGGGGTGTCCAGGGTGCGGGCAGCCGCGGGCACAGGTGCCTGTAGACACCCTGACACAAGGACTCTGCCCAAACCCCCCCCCCTGATGCCAGCCGCAGAGTGGGGGTCCCGGGACCTCCTGCAGGGTTACCTCACTAGGAGGACTCATGCTCCCTACTGTATTCACAGCTACAGTTTATCACCGTGAAAGGACACAGATTACAGTCACCTGTGGGAAGAGACATGTCGGCAGAGTCCAGCAGGTTCCCACGCTTGGACCTTCTATTGTCCCCTCGCTGTGGGGTCACAGAGGGCAGTATCTCCTATTATGACTTGTGACAATGCCCATGAAGTAGACCAATCTCTACAGGTCCCAGAGAGCTCTGCTGTCCTGTGGCTGGGAGGGCTGGCGTCCAACAACTGCGTCCCATTTGGGGCAGAGTATGGGAGAAGTGAGTCCCCTCCTGGATGTCCTGCCTGGCAGCAGCTGTGTGGGACCCCCCAACAGGGATGCTTCGTCCACAGTTCACTCCAGACTCATCACCTCCACCCCGTCCTGCAAGATGGCAGTGTTCTCCATGGCCTGGACCAGACATGACTTCCCAGCTACTCCGCTGGCTCAGAGGCCCTTACTACCCAGGTCTTCATTGTTCATGTGGAGTGGAAATGAGGGGCGCAGCCCTGGCTCCCCCAGGCTGGAGTCAGGGTTGGGGAGACACCGCCATACCTGTCTCTGGGGGAGTTCGGTCTTCCTGGAGGAGCAGCAGTCCCTGCCTCTCACTTCGGCCCCTGCAGGTGCTACTTCCCAAAGGTCCCTTTGCTGTCCCTTTGCTGGACTGGGGTGACCACAGGGCTGGGGGGGTGCAGGATGGTGATGTTGCTGCTGGCGACTGTCCGCATGTCTGGCTTCCTACGCGGTCCAGACACCATCCTCTGTGGATGGGGAGGGAGGCTGGTGAGAGGTGACCACGGAAGTGTCTCGTCTTCCTGCCCGGCCCAGGGCTCCTGTCTGTGGCTCTGTCCAGAACATGAGGAGTGGAAGGAAGCAGCTGCCTCTCACAGGAAGCCTGGTGGAGCAGGAGGAGCCCGTGATCGCTAATCAATTACTCTTTATTAAGCGTATTTCCTTCATTAGTCATTTCTTTGCTGCTTCATTAGCCCCTTCTCAGGTTTCAGTGGATTTCAGGCATCATTGAATACAAGATAATTTATTTTATTAGGCAATTTATTTTCCGGGTACATTTTTAAAGGCCGATTAATCAATTTAAATGGAGGGGTGAAGGATGAGGATCCAAATCCTTCTGGGACAAAAGTGGCATCGTGGACACTTTGGGGAGGGGGCTTTGCTCTCTCTGTGACTCAGGGGAGATGCATGGGTGTGGGCAGGTGGAGCCAGGTGAAGGGAAGGTCCAGCTCTCCTGACCTCGGGGACTGCTTCCCCAGTGCCCTGCAAGGTGGCAGTTAGGGCAGAACGCAGAGGAGGAAGGGGAGGAGCGTGGAAGGCAGGTGGGAGGGGGACGGTCTGGGTTCCTTTGTGGTTGGGGGTCATGCCGCGAGCCTGCCTCCTGGAGTGGAAGGAAGACGTGCAACTGCTCCCCTCCACGAAACCAAAACAACTCAGGGTCTCCCCTGTGCCTGGTAAATAATAAATAGAAAGACACAATAAATATTTCACAGAAAGAAACATGCTTCAAGCCAAAGTGGATGAGGGTTTCATCTGCCACACGCAGCAGATCGCCTGCACGTCCAGATTCCTAAGCGAACCCGGGAAGGATGGCTGGTCGGGAGCTGGAGCCCCTCGCTGGGGTGGGTGCAATTCCAGCTCCACTCCCTAACTTCCCAGCTCCGTGATTTCCAGGGAGCGAGATAACAACGGGTGTTCTTCAGGAGTTCAGGATATTGTCAAACAGGCATTTTCCCCACAAGAGGAGACTCTGAGTGATTAATATCATCGGTTATTTATAACAATTAAGTGACCATAGTAGCCCAGAGCAGGTGTTTATTCTGTGTTGGGAATTTTGGATGTGTGATCTCATTACACATGAGGCTTTATGCTTGGAAGGCCAAGCATAAAGCCAACATCATTCCTGTTTCATAGCAGAGGAGGAGGACTTGAACTCAGGTTTCTGTGACCCCTGCTTATCTGGTCTGCGATGATGCTACTTCTTTACAATGCCCTATTCTGGTGTATTAATTAATTAACTCATTTATTTATTTATTTATTTATTCATTGTACTGGCGATTGAACCCATGGGACATCCAGCCCTATTTTTTTTTTTAATTTTGAAACAGGGTTTTGCTAAGTTGCTGCAGGTCTGGCTCAATTGCTGAAGCTGGCCTCAAACCTGAGATTCTCCCATTTCAGCCTCCGAAGTACTGGGGTTACAGGTGTGCACCACCACACCTGGTTATTTTGGTGCTTCTGAAGGACCGAGGTTTCCGCGTGGGTGCCCTGCTGACCCTCGCTCGGCTGACCCAGGAATCCATACTTAGCCCACAGCCGTTGTTTTGTAGGAAAAAAAAAGCAATGAAACAATTTTGTTTCTGTTGCTGCCTAGAAATCTAGTTATGCTTTGTAATAACCACTACACTCTCGAGGGTAGGGCAGGAACCTCAAGTCTGGGCTGGTCCCCTTGGGCAGAAAGGAATAGGATGCTGTTGCTGTTAAATTATCACATTTGAAATCAATTGGCCTGTTATTGTTCATGTTTGTAAACATCTGTGCTTTCTCTCACTCTTGTTAGTGGTGTAATTGGCTCCAAGTTCACAGGATGGACCCCTGGCTCAAAGGTGGTTCATTAAATTACAAAAGTAATGGTAGGACTGGAAGTATAAGTAGTGCAGCGAGGGTAACTTAACGCAAACAGTGTGCACCCTGCTCCGGCACAAACACAGGCTGTGCGCACAGGGGCAAGTCTGGGAGCTGTGATTTTGCACCTGCAGCAGAAAAGGACTTAAAAGAGTGCAGTGGAGAACCTCTGGAAGCTGGGGCATGCTCGAATGGGGACTCAACTGCTCCTTGTGCTGGGCTGCTGGGATCTCTTCTGCCTTTGATGGGGCTACATGATGTTGGGGAAGTTTACACATCATTTTCAGAAGGGCAGAGTGACAGCTCTGGTCAAGTGTGTGAGCCATTCCTGACAAATCTCAAATTACGTTTCTCAACACAGAATGGACGAATGATGCGCTTTGCCCCGGCGGACAGAGAAGAGAACAAAACAACCAGGGCATCATTTAAATCTGCATGCCGCAAATAAGAGGGGCACGCCATGGGGCTGGGGAGAAGCTGCAAACAGCCGGCTGCACAGGTCAAAGCCCCAGGCGTGCCTGGGGAGGATAGGAGGATGTTTGGCTGTTCTCTTATCCCATGACCCAGGGGCGCAGTGTGCACACCAACATGCCTCTCGCTGTGTGGCTGGAGAGACACACTATGTGGCATTTCCCACGGAGGGAGAGCTGTTAGCTCCTGGGTCCTCATTACAGGTGGGTAGTTTTGCGTGACCCAGGGTACTTTTGTGGACTGTAATGGACTTGAGAAGCGGTGCTGAGCTCAGTACCGAGGGTGTGCCAGCCAGTGGCGCATTGGATCGGGCCCAGACACCCCAATAGGCTCTGCTCACAGGGATGGAGGGCAGCACAGATGCAGACAGTGAGACAGGGACCAGGACATCGATTGATTGTCCCTTGGTGCTGTGTCATGCGAGGAAGTAGGCAGAGAAAGCAGCTTCCCTCCCTCCCCCCACGCGGAAGCTGAGGGCCGTGCTCAGACAAGCTTCTGAAATGTGAGACTCTGAAAATAGCTGTCATGATCCTCATCAGAACAGGGGAGGCTGGTCACTCCACTGCCAACAGCATGATTTAAAGCCAAGAATAATTTTTTTTTTTTGCGGTACTGGGGATTGAACCCAGGGGCATTCTACCTCCGACATACACCCCCAGCCCTATTTTTTATTCTTTATTTTGAAACAGGGTCTCGCTAAGTTGCAGAGGGCCTCACTAAGTAGCTGAGGCTGGCCGCGAACCCCGATCCTCTGGTCTCAGCCTCCCAAGTACTGGGATTACGAGCGTGCGCCACCACACCTGGCTAAAGCCAAGAATAAGACGTGGGAATTGCCTGAGACTGTTTCCTGGGACGGGGCTTCCATTTCCTTTCCCCTTTCTCCCAATCCCAGATGGGTTTCTTTGCTGTTTGGAGCAGGAAATAGATGGTGCGTATTGGAACTATTTTAGAACTCCTTCCAAAATCGCGATGGGTTGCACGTGTGATCCCCGGGGCCTAGTGCAGCAGCTCGGTTCCCTCTACCTTTCCCCCATGTGGAGATATTTATGTCCTCAGCTCTTATGACCTCCAGTGAGACGCTTCTGGGTGCCAATCCTTGCTCCCTGTGACCTTCGGCAGCTACTCACGGTCCTCAGACTTGCCTGCTCGCCAATCCCAAATGGCGGCCTAGACGTCCCACTGTGGTGGGAAGAACAAGTAGGGGGACACCATCTCCCAGGATGGACATCTTCCTCTCTAACCTCTGCACCTGTGCTCTTTCCACGGAAGCTTCCTGGGCCCAACACCTGACATCACCCTTGAGTGTCAGAGTCCCGCTGGGTGGCTGGGTGCTCACGTTTGGAATTTGGCGTCATGATGGGCAGCAGGAGCATTTATGAGGTGCCTGCTGTGGGCGAAGTGCCGAGTCATGGTTTCAGAGACTGGACATTTGGTCCAACCTCAGGATGCCCCTCTTTCCACTGTAGCTTGGGTTTTAGGTGGAAGGATTGAATTCCAACGTGGTGCCTTGGGTAGGTACATATGGCCGATATATGTGGCCACGTCCAACTTCAGGTCAGAGGTGGCCACCAGTCCCTACCCCTTCCTGCCTTCCCAGGAAATTCCAAGGCCACAGAACCCCTGCCCAATGGAGGAACCAAGGCCCCGGTGACCCATCGTGTTGTCCTGCTCTTCCTCTCTGCTCCCTGTATATTTGGTTGCACTCAGCACGCCATCTTGGGCCTCAACTGGACACGAGCCTTTACCCTGGTCTCAGATGCCTCTCACCAGGCCTGCTGCCTGGCTCAGGGGCACAGGGGTGACAGTGAGCTGTGGCCCTGCTCCGACAGAGCCTGAGGCCCAGTGAGGGAGCCAGAGAGCATCAGATGGCCACAGAGATTCACGGTAGGTGGACAGCTTCTTTCTAGGAGGACTTTGTCCCCCTAGCTTGAAGGGCCCAGAGACCCAGGGGCCGGTTCCCAGCCTCTCTGTGTGTGCGCAGTATCCTCCCTGGACTCGGATCTCACTTCAGACCCCATCTGGCAAATACACACTCACAGGGTCTGCGGAGAGGGCGGCCTGGGAACAGCTGATCAGATAGTGCGGCGATGGTGGGGACTCAGCGCTGGGCTCCTGGCCTCCTGCAGCCTCGTTGTAATGGGCTCCATACCTCACACTGCCGCCCTACGCAGCTGATGGGACAGAAGCCCTCAGAACAGCTGGTTCCCAGGACAATGGAGGGGCGTGGGAGCTGGGAATCGATAGGCACCCCGCGGAGAGCTTTCCTCTCCAGTAGTTTTCTGGAAGGCCTCTGTCGCTCCGGAGCTTGGCCAGGGATGGCCGAGGGGGCCTGAGTAATTAGCCCCAATTTATATTAATGGCATTTTAGATTAGCCACAGCAGAGCCTGGCTCACGTCCTGCCCACTGGGGACCCAGATGCAAAGGGGGAAATGTAAAACTATAAATAAAAAGTTAAAAAGACAAAATAGTGGTGCTGGTGTGTAATAGGAGCAAGCAGAAAGAGATGGGGTGGGGAGGTGAGGGCATCTGTCCCCACTTCGGGACAAGCACTCACTCTTGGGCTGTCCCCAGCTTACAAGGGCCCCTCTTTCCTGGCCACAGGTGACCCCCCCACCCCAGTGGGGCCCTGTGGCCATGTGTATGGACCCTGCCCCCTCCTGGGTTGCAAGCCATGGGGGCAGGTGTCAGAGATGCCCCCTTGGTGTTTGGCTCTGGGCACTAGTAGGGCACCCTGGCCCTGGCCCGGCCAAGCCTGCATGTGGTGACCAAGGGTGCGGTTCTGTCTGTTACTAAGAAGCTGAGCCCACTGCTGGCAGGTCTGTGACCTCAGGCGGGTCCTGGACTCTCCTCTGCCTGTGAAGTTGGTGAGTAATGACCGACCTGGGGTGGGGGCTGCTGGGGACTCCCCTGTTGAGTGCTCAGCTCTGTGCTGGGCCTTGTGGCTCAGGATGTGGCCCTGCTGCTCTGATGAGGCCTGTCTGACCTGGTGCCTGCTCAGCCTGGGCCGGTGGTGTTCATTCATGGAAGAGCCCCCCCCCCTTTGCCCCCCCCCCCTTTGCCATATTCTGCTCTTGCCATATTCTGTTCTTTAGAAGAGAGCCCCTAGGTCCAGCCCATACAAGAGGGGAGGGGACCACATTGAATGTTTTAGTCAGCTTTTCTGTCACTATGACCAAAATACCTGACGAGCACAACTTAGAGAAAGAAAGGTTTATTTGGGGCTCATGGCTACAGACGTCAGTTCATGGTCAGCTGGCTCCAAGGCAGAAACAGCTTGGTGGCAGGGCTTTAGGGCATGGCAGAGGAAAAGCTGCTCTCACCTCATGGTGGCCAGGAAGCAGAGAGAGAGGAGAGTAGGGTGCTAGGGACAGATGCAGTCCCCAAGGCCGCGTCTCCAGTGACCCACCCCCTCTAGCCATGTTCCGTCTCCGAACCTGGCCGCATAGCTTACCACATGGGCTTCTTGGGGGGACATTTTATAGCCAAACCATAACACCGAGTGAGCTTGAGGAGGTGGTACGATGGTGACTTTTCTTGTGTTCACTCGAATAGGCCATGGGGTACCCAGATATTTGTCTAGAAGTTATTTCTGGGTGTGTCTGGGAGGGCAGTTCCAGAAGAGATTAGCATGTGGATGGGTGGACTGGGTAAAGCCCAGGGCCCTTCCCAGTGTGTGTGGGCCTCATGCAATCTATGGAGGACTGAGGAGGGGGTCTTTTCTTGGAGATTTCTGCTGTCAGACTTGGGCTTACACCATTGGTTCTCCCGGTTCTCAGGCCTTTGGACCTGGACCGGAACATACCACCAGGCTTCCTGGCTTTCCATTTGCAGAACATCAGGCTTAACCAAACTTGCTGGCTGGGGTTGAGCCCCATGGCCTCTCTGAGCCCCAAGCTGTTGCCTGTTAAATGGGAGTGACCATGCTCCTATGGCCAGGGAGGGTTCATGGAAGCCTGTCCCCAGGAGGCCCTCAGCAAGCGGCAGATGAACTGCGTGTGCCCGCCCAGCCCACGCACACCCTGCTGGGGCCGTGGTCAGTCCACGGGCCCAGGGAAGCTCATGGGAAGCCAGTCACAGGCCAAGAGCAAAGCTCCCCTGGCTGCTCCTCCTGTCGCCTGAGTTGTCACCCTCTCTGCTCGGGTCGCGCACACAGTACACAGAACACAGGCCAGCAGGCTCGCTCCTTTACTTCCTAGTGGCAGACTCTTTAATGTTCTTTTAGAAATCCCAGAAAACTTGATTCTTTTCTTAGCTTAGAAAACATAACCGTAAGTCTATATTAAGAAACAAGGCACAATAGACCCTTCTAGTTGAGCAAAGTCATAGACTTCTGACAGGTTACACAGAGGCCCCGAACCTCGGGAGCATGTAACGGGAGCTCCTAGGAAGTTATAATGTGCCACTAATTGACACTCTGCTGTCTCCCCAGCCATTCTGCCCCTTTACTCCTGGAGAAAGGCCCGGAGGAGACTGCTAATGGCCAAGGAACAGATTAATCTCAGGACTTGCTGCTGTCTACCATCCTGGAATGAAAAAAGCAAACCGAAGTGAGTCTTTCTCTCTTTCTTTCTCTCTCTCTCTCTCTCTCTCTCTCTCTCTCTCTCTCTCTCCCACCCTGTATTCCCTCTGCCTCTGTCTTTCTCCCTCTGTCTACCTTTCTGTTTCTCCTTTCCTCCTTCTCTTTTCAAAAATTATTTATATATTTTTGTACTGGATATTGAACTCAGGGGCATTCTACCTCTGAGCTACACCTCCAGCCCTTTTAGTTTTTATTTTGAAACAGGGTCTTGCTAAGTTGCTGAGGGCCTTCCTAAGTTGCTGAGGCTGGCCTTGAACCTGTGATCCTCCTGTCTCAGCCTCCCAAGTACTTGGATTACAGGTGTGCACCACTGCACCTGGCTTCTCCCTCTCTTTCTTTCTCTTTCTCTCTTTCTCTCCTTCCTCCCCTCCCTCACTCTTTCTCTTTCTCCCCCCCATTTTCTCTTCTCCTGCCTCCTGCACAGGTGCCTTCCTCCTTCCCACATCTCTGTGTACCCTCTTCCCTAACACCCCGAGGGCTGCGTGCAGGACACACACCCAGGTGCTGTGGAAAATAATGGAGCCTCAGTTTCCTCATCTGTAATGAAGATGATTGAGCCCTGTGTTCTGTGGTTTCTGTGAGAAATACACAAGACACTGAGGGCCCCTTGCCCCAGTGTCTCTGCATTCAGTGCCCTGCCGGGACTCCACGTCCCCATACCCACTAGCCACAGAATGCTCACCTGCCTCCTGGTTGCTGGCATTTGCCTTCCTTCTCTGCTTGCACTTGCCGACCACATGGGAGAAGTGGGGGTGACAGGGAGGTGCAAGGGAGAGGTGAAGGTGGGGCTCAGAACCTGTGGACAGGTTGGAGGTGGGATGTGGGGAGATGGTACCAAGGTGGACCTCAGGTTGACCTCTCTCTGAGAAGGACATCATTCTTATTTTTTTTTTTTGTGGCGGTACCGAGGATTGAACCCAGGGGCATTCTACCTCTGGGCTACACCCCCAGCCCTATTTTTTAATCTTTATTTTGAAACAGGGCTTCACTAAGTTGCCGAGGGCCTCACTAAGTAGCTGAGGCTGGCCGCAAACCTGGATCCTCCCGTCTCAGCTTCCCAAGTACTGGGATTACAAGCGTGTGCCACCACGCCCGGCTTGACATCATTCTTTTAAAAAATCCATTCATTCAGCCAGTATCTCTTGAGAACTGGACACTAGGAATAAAGATGTAAAAAGACAAGGTGAGACCCCACTCTCCAGAGGTGCTGTTCCTGGGGAGCCAGACGGTCAACAGAGAATCCATCCCCAGGAAATTAAACGAACGGGGACAGGCCCTCTGGTCCCCTTGGCTCCCCTCCCTGGCCTCGGGGAGTCATGCCACTTGCACACCTGTATCAGTCGCTGGGGGGATTTAGGGACAGGCTCTGCAGACCGCTGGGCTTCCCTGTGTGGTCTCTGGGGTGCACTCTGCTACAGCCCCCACCTCTGCCGTGAGCCTCTGCTTTCTCCTGGGCCCCTCCCATGCTGCTGCCTGGGGGCTCCGTCCCGGCAGTGCGCCTGGGCAGCGGTGGCCCCCCTTGGCTCCCCACCTCTCGGGGGCCACTGTCCTTCACTGCCCGATGCCCAGTGTCTTCAGAGCCATCATCTGGCACCTTTTCTCTAGTGTCATCCGGGGAACCTGCTCTGTGCTGGCCCATCTTGGCTGGGAGCAGAAGTGCCCCTCAGCTTCAGAGCATCCAAGTCCCCAACAGGAAGAGCCTCAGGCGTGAGCGCTGTCAGGGACTCAGAGCTCCCGGCACCCAGGCCCTCATTGCTGGGCCGACGTCCTCCACCCAGCCACCCAGCGTGGGAGCCGACGTCAGGCTTTTCTTAGCACTCCTCTCCCTTTGCCCCGGCACCTCTGATGGCTTCCTGCAGTCTCCCCTGCAGCGGGGCGTCCCTGCTCCAGCACTGATGCCCACATGGACGGCTGCTGAGCATGTTTCTCTCCAGTGGCTGTCCAGAACAGGGGCCAGCCACAGCCTGGGGGATTTGCCTGGTTGCTGCGTGTCGTGAACTCCTATCTGCGTCTGCGCTTTGAACCAACAAAGGAGATGCGGGTCCTGAAGATCCAATTGAAGTTTGGGGAGTGTGATAGTTAATCTAGGTTGTCAACTTGACCTGATCATGACACACCCAAGATTATGTGATTTTGGGTGTGTAACAGCAGATTAAAGAGAAAGCCCTGCCCTGAATGTAGGCAGCAGGATTCTGATAGGTGCGGACTTAGATAAAGAGGGAGAAGCCGTGTAGAGCGTGTGCGACTCTTTCCGAGGAAAACGCATCTGCTCTCGCCTGAGATCGTCGGCCGCCGGCTTCGCCTTTCTCTGAAGAGCTTCTTGATCTTCTCGGCCTCCAGCTCTTGGAACTGAAACTCCACCATCGTTTCTCCGAAGAGCTTCCTGATCTTCATGTCTTGGACTGGGACTGAATTAGTGGTTGCTCCAATCCTAAGACTCCAGCTCTTAGACCGTTCGACCAGCTACTGGTTCCTCTGACTCTCCACGTGCAGTCAGCACCTGGGACTACATTGCTGCAAACTGTAAGCCATCTGATAAATCCCTTTTTTCAAATACACTCATTCTGTGAATTCTGTGAATCTAGAGAACCCTGTCCAGTACAGGGAGCTTCAGCGGTCAGAAGCAGGGACAAACCCAGAAGGAAAGCAAAATGAAACCAGAATTCATTTTCCCGACGTGGGGACCAGCACGCACTCTCCTGCAGGAGGTGGAAGCTGCTCACGGGGCCAGGTGCAGGTGACAGCCTTCCCGGCGCGGGCCAGAGATTCCCTCTGTGCAACAGGCCACCTGCCAGCCCCCACCACTTCTAAAATAAAGGAGAAGACACAGGTTCCCAGAGAGAGGCCGCGGAGGCTGGTCTGGGGAAGGGACATCGCTTCTCTGCCAGGCTAGCCTTTTGTGTTGGCTAGCTTATTCATTGCTGTGACCAAAATGCCTGAGAGGAACAATTCAGAGGATGAGAGGTTTATTTGGGCTCATGGTTTCAGAAGTTCCATCCATGGTTTCCATTGAGGCAGAAGAAAAGCCGCTCAACTCGTGGTGGTGGCCAGATCCGAGCAAGAAGGCTAGCCACAGATACAGTCCTCAAGGCCACACCCCAGTGACCCACTTCCTCCGGCCACCCCCATTTCTGAGCTTTTCTGGGGGACATTCTATATCCAAACCATAACACTGCCATCCCCCCAATCTTCCTAGAATGTGGGAGGGAGACCTGGGGGAGGAGGGGAGCAGAGGACACAGCTCAGATGCAGTGACAAGGACACACGGCACTAGCAGCCTCCAGACCAGCGAGCTTTCAGGTCTTGCTCCCCCCACCTAACCACTTTCAGCTCAGCACCTGGTTTTGGGGGGTTCGGACTCAGAGCCTCAGTTTGGCTTCCCCGTGCCGGAAGTGGCTGTTTGGAGCATTCTCCCCTGTGGGAAAGGCAGCGAGTCTCTCAGAGCAGGAGTATACGCTAAGCACACAATAAATATCGGTAAGTCAGAAAGAGCATGGATGGGGGAGTGGAGCGCTTAGAGTGCCGGGGCACTTGGCATCCTCTGCGATCTGTGAATGGATGCTAGTGGTGACTGAGGGGATTTCCTGCTTCCTCCCATCATCTGCTCACCTGGTGATGGGACCCTCTTCTCTCTGGCGGCTGTCCTTCTCCCTACACTCTGGGCAGAGCTGCTGCCCCTTCTACTCCAGGAGTGGACACAGAGCCAAGTCTGGTGGTGGCCCCTGCCTGTAATCCCAGTACTCAGGAGGCTGAGACAGGAGGATGGCAGGTTAGTGGCCAGCCTCAGCAAATTAGAAAGTCCCTCGGCAACTGAGTGAGACCCTGTTTCAAAATAAAACATAAAAAGGGCTGGGAGTGTAGCTCAGAAGTAGAATGCCCCTGTGTTCAATCCACAGTAATTAACACACACACACACACACACACACACACAAATTTGACCCAGGCCCTATACATGGGATATACAGTCTAGTGAGAAAGACTAAATATATCCACAGTGGAAAACCAATGACTGTTCTTGGCATGAAATACTGAAGCCTGAGGAGTTCCAGGAAGGGAGAGATCATAAGTAGAGAGCTCGGGAAAAACCTGCAAAATATGGATTCTTATTCTGGGTGGCATCGGAATTCTCTGCTTCTGTCTGACGCTCCTGGGAGAATGCATGCAGAGACGTGGGTGCGAGTTGTCTGCATCCTCAGGATGCTCTCCTAGTCCCCTTTACTTCCCAGCTCCAGCATTTTCTCTGTGAAGAATCATCCAGGCTGAGCAGCGGGAGAAGAGTGTTTCTGGGCCATCTTTGAAGGAACAATCTTTTCTCTCTCTTTGTACCTACTAGTTTTTTTTTTCTCCCATTGAAGCCAGTTAAAGAAATAATGTCTGGTGGAGTCTTCCTGGACCTCTTAGGCAGCCAGCAAGGTCTTCCTAGTCTGAATTCCTTCCAGGCAAGAAGCTGAACCACAGAAGGTATCTACAGGGCTTCTCTGCACCTGCTGGCTTGGGAACTGGTGGCGGGCAGAGCCCACCATTAGCATGTGAGTTTCTAGGGCCATGGGACAATGTGGGCAGAACTTCACAGTAATAAAGACCCTTGACTTTTCTGCAGACTCTGTCCTGTGACCCATGGGCTCCTCTGGTGCATGGTGTTTGTGCTCTTGAACGCGGCGACAGATAGCTGAGTGGCCTGGAACCTTCTGCAGAAGTAATAGGAAGCATTTAACAGGCGACCTGTAGAAGAAAGATACAGCTGCTTTAAAAGTGAGGCAAAGGGAAACAGAATTTAACAAAACTGTAAAAGACATCAATGAGAAAGCACCTCGGCTCTAGTACACTGAAGCCCAGATGCGTGGGGGTGTCCGGGGAGCCTGTCGCTAAGTCCCTCCTGTAGGAAGAGATTCCGAGGGGCCAGCACACTGGCCTGGATGGAGGGGGTTTGTGGAAGGTGGAAGGATGCAGGGCTGGCTGGCGAGGAGGATAAAGATGACCTTGGCTCCCATTTGGAGCTCCAGCAGGGACCCACAGCTGCGGAACCAGGAGTGGCAGGAATGTGTCCCCCTGTAGGGTAAGAAAAGGCTGAGGTGGCTGGGGTGGCTGAAGCAGTGACATGCGTCAAACCCCAGAGCCGTTGGAGTCCACGGTTTCTTTTGTGCAGACCAGGAAGCAGAAAAATAAAAAGCAGTCTGCAGTAGTGGAGGAGATGAAACAGTTGTGCTCAGAGGAACACAAGATATTTCAAGAGATGACCTGAAGCACTCAGGTCCCTGGATCAAGCGGTTCCTGAGTCCCACCTCTCTTCCTGCTTTTTCCACGAACTCTTCTTGGAGTTCTGTGATGTCCCCAGATCCTTTCAACAAGCTGTCTTTTAGCTTTGGTGGATTGGAGTTGGATTTCTTTCAGGCACCAGTTCAGAAGGGAAGGATAGGTAGGGAGGTAGAAATGTTCGGGGCAGGCAGCTCTCCAGCCGAGTGGACCCTCATGGCCCACTCTCCTCGCTTCATGTCCAGTTCTTTTGCGGTTTTCAAACAGTACAGTGACCAGGCTTGGATATTTCAGGAATCCTGAATTTAGAGCTGGATCTGTGACCTCCCTGGTTCTCATGGTGATCCAGGGCCCAGAAAAGTTCTCTAAGAAAGAGGCTAGAGTGTGAGTAGGTCCTTCCTGCCACACACAAACCCCAGGGACCCTCAGAATTGTCCACAGCCGATAGCCCCACCAGGAAATCAAGCAACAGGTGACCTGTGGGGGGTGTGTGGAAATTTTAGCTGACAAAGGTGTTCAGGGGTTAGCTGTAGACACCGATGGCCTAGAAGGAGGTATCTCAAGGCCAGGCAGAGAAGTCCTAAGTACACCCGAAAGAGGCAGGCATCAGGAAGAGAAGATGGATTAGCCTGAGCACGTCCCTCCAGCATGAAATGTGCTCATAAACTTTCAGCGGAGCTCATCCAGAAAGGTTGGAGGGAGCCCCAGGGAAAGACATTGCCGGAAACTTGCAGAAAGTCTCCTTCAGCACCCAGGACAGCGCCGTGCCCTTCTGGCGCTACATGCAGAAAATAGTCGGATGTGACACAGGAGGACGGTGATTGGAATCCTTAACTGCCAGAGCTGGCAGTGACCTTAAAGATAATATTACCCGGTGCTTCAATTTTACAGATGAGGAAGCTTAGCCGAGATGGGGAGGTGACTTGCTCCCAGTCACACTGAGTTTGTGTCAAGACAGGGACTAGAATTTGGGCACCTAAATTTTCCATAAATCTCCTGTCTCATTATGCCAAACGGAATAGGCACCTGCCACCCCTGCTCCATGGCCACTAGACCACTATTCACTGGAGGGAGAAGAATCGCTGCTGGGAGTCAGGAAGGGGGCTCTGCAGCAGGTCTGTGGGCGAGGACTTTGTCATTGTCACTTAGCTAAGTAAAGCTTTTTAACCTCTTCAGCCTCTGACTTCCTCCTCCTCCTCCTCCTCCTCCTCCTCCTCCTCCTCCTCTTCTTCCTCCTTCTCCTCCTCTTCCTCCTCTTCCTCCTCCTCATTTTTTGTGGTACTGGGAATTGAACCCAGGGGTGTTCTACCTTTGTGCTATACCCCCATGCCTATTTAATTTTTTCTTTACAAACAGGGTCTCACTAAGTTTCTGAGGGAGGCTAGCCACGAATCTGTGAGCCTCCTGTCTCAGCTTCCCAAGTACTGGGATGACAGGCTTGTGTGACCACATCTGGCTCTTTGTCTTCTTATGTGTAGAATGAAGGAATCGTTGCCTAAACCTACATTAGATGGCAGCTCTGGGAACTTAATGAGATGATGCATGTTGACACTTAAAAAAATGTTACCTCCTACTTCATAGGTGAGGAAGCCAAGTCTCAGAGGAGTGAGGTCACTTTTCTAAGGACACTCAGCTCGCTGGTGCTGCTCCCCAGTCCCTGGGTCACTGCTGATGTTTTCCATTTTTGTTTGTCTCTGTTGTTCAGATTGGACAATTCCTGCTGAGATGTCTTCACGTTCAACAACTCTTTCTTCTGTCATCTCCATTCTGCCCTCAAGCCCATTCAAGAGTGCCCCACTTCCTACTTATTGGAGAAATTCCTCAATAGATGCTTTAAAGTTGGTCAGAAAATTCCAAGTCCTTGTTACCCTGCATTCATATCTTTTCTCACGGGAATTGACATTCTACTGGTTCCTTGTATGCTGGGTAATTTTGGATTGCATCTTGGGTGTTTGAATATGCCATTGTGGGTCTGGATCTTAATTAAATTTTATGTAGCATGCTGATATTTGTGTTTGTTTAGCAGGCTATCAACCTTGTTTTGTCCAGGCGGTAATCTATGTCCAGCCTTCTGGGGGTTGTGGCTTCAATGCCAGCTTTATTTGCAAAGTTCTTGGGTCTGTCTTGCCTGTCCACTGCCCAGTGGCCAGTGTGGGACCTGGGAGACAGTCTGCCTCTTGGTTCAGTTTTCAGTCTCCTTTCCCATGGCTGAGGACCAGATCCACACATGTACCTTCTGGGAATGAGCCCAGCAGTTTTCCAAGCCCAACTTCTCTGAGCCCTTGGATCTTCTGATTATTTGGACCTCCCCTTTATGGTTCCATGGCCAGAAAGTTAGAACTTTACTTAAAACCTGCTTTGCCATGTGCTTCCTAAAACTAACCCTGCCTAGAGTCATGGGATGGGAAGACCAAGAGGAACAGGAGCAACGAGGGTTGACCCCACCCATGGGGACCACTGTGTCTCCCATCAGAGAGGAAGTCTCTCCTCCCTTGGGGTTTGGACTCCTGTGGGTGCCTACATGTCTCCAATGCTGCTGCCACAGTAGGATTTCTGGGGTTTGGGGCATGAAAGAAGGGGGGAGAGGAAAAAAGGGGAGAAATCTCTGCTGTGTCTGAGGGTAGGAGACTCCCTCCTGGTAGCAGAACTAGAGGGCTTCTCCTGGAGCTCCTTCTTGTCTCTCTTCTGGGTTATGGGCTGTGCTGAGTCCAGTCTTGGGGATGATGGAAGAAAATAAAGTGGAGAACTCATAACTGGCTCAGTGGCACTGTAATCTTCTCTTCTTTTCTAGCTGCCCCTTTTTGCTCTCCAGAGTTCTCACAGCTTCTCCATGCATTGCATCCAGGGTCTACAGCTACATTCCTGGAAGGCACAGGGTGGAGCATGCTTCTCCTCCTTACTCTCAGAACCTGGTTTGGATGCAGGTCCATGTAATGTCAAATCTACTTGTTCCCCTGAGATCCTTTGCTTCATAGATGTTCCCAGTGCATCTCTGGGATGTAGCTCCTTCACAGAAGAGGTGAGAGGCATCCTGATGGAACTGTCTTAGAGTACCAAGGGTAATCCCCAGACACCTGCCATACTAAAAGGCCGGGGGCCCTACCTGTCATCATTACACTGATTAAAGGACAGCTCCTGCCCCTAAAACTCACTGCTATAAGGTTGGAAGCCAGCAGGCAAAGTCACGCATACTTCAACTCTTAGGAAGCCAAAGTCTGGGGATTGTCAACACCCTGTGGCACAGGTGGCAGGAAATGACTCAGTACTGATGATGGAGAAAGTCAGCTCTTACCTGTTGTGATAGTTAATCTAATTTGTCAACTTGACCGGATCATGACACACCCAAGATCATGTGACTTTGGGTGTGTCAATGAGACAATTGGTTTATGTAACAGCAGATTAAACAGAAAGTCCTGCCCTGAATGTAGGCAGCAGGGTTCTGATAGGTGCAGGACTTAGATGAAAGAAGGAGAAAGCCGCGTAGAAGGCTGTGCGACTCTTTCTGAAGAAAACGCATCTGCTCTCGCCTGAGATCATCGGCCTCCAGCTCATAGAACTGGAACTTCGCCGTTTCTCTGAAGAGCTTCTTGATCTTCTGCTCTCATCTGAGATTGTCGGCCTCCAGCCCTTCGAACTGAAACTTCACCATCGTTTCTCCGAAGAGCTTCCTGATCTTCACATCTTGGACTGGGACTGAATTAGTGGTTGCTCCGATCCTAAGACTCCAGCTCTTAGACCGCTCGACCAGCTACTGGTTCCTCTGACTCTCTACGTGCAGTCGGAACTTGGGACTACATTGCTTCAAACTGTAAGCTGATCTGATAAATCACTTTTTCCATATACTCATTCTGTGAATCCTGTTAGTCTAGTGAACCCTGGCCAAGACACCTGTCATACTCTCCTGATCACTCAGTTGTGACCCACTGTATCACTTTATCCTGAGCACCCATTCCCTTCTGGATTAGTTTGCTGGGGCCACTATAACAGAGTGGCACAGGCTATGTGGCTTGGGCAATTTATTCCCTCACAGTTCTAGGGGCTAGAAGCCCAGGACTGAGAATCCATCCCTGACCCTCCTTTATCTTCTGGTACCAGCAGGACTTTCCTTTTAGAAGCATCTCTCCAAGCTCTGCCTTCCTCTTTACCTGTCCTCCCTGTGTGTCTGTGTCCAAGTTTCCCCTTCTTATAAGGACACCAGTCATGTTGGATCAAGGACCACTGTCTCCAGCATTCCCTCATCTTAACCAGTTACCTCTGTAATGGCTCCATTTCCAAACAAGGTCATATTCCGAGGAGCTGGGGGTTAGGACTTCAGCACACCTTTTTGGGGAACACTGTTCAACCCGTAAGACCTCCCTGGACTCTTTCTGTATTGGACTTTGGACTCATCCATGGGACGTGCTTTGGCCAAGGACTGTGAAGGGCTGTCACACAGCCTACCCCGAGCAGGAGCCTGAAGTCTGTAGCATGGTTTGGCCCCACCGTTCCTGCTCCCACCTTCCACCATGAGATCAGTGAGCCCCAGGCTTTGGATACTCCTTCATCCTGGGTTAGAGAAGAAAAAAGGCACATGGAGCCCAGCATAAGAAAGCAGAGCTGCCACTGATCTGAAGTCCTCGTGCACATGAGGAAGAAATAGCTGCCTGTTGGTGTAGGCTCTTGAGATATCGGGGCTGTTTGTTCCTGCCGCCAGAGCTGACTATTACACTAATTTTCAGCATAAGTAATCACGAGAGGGAACGACAGATGCTCGCTGGAAGCCAACATGACAAAAGTACTTAAAAACTCCATCACACACCGTGAAAATATTGTGTTATTTTAAAATACTATTACTGCTAATAAGAGCTTAACAGCATCAACTTCTCCATAATTTGATCAGAGATCCACATGGGTTTAGGCATGCGAGACCTGACTTCATAATGCCCGTGAATTACTCAGCGAAGTTTCTGCTGCAAAAATGCATTCGGCAAGGACGGTTTGCTCTACCAGGTGTCTTGCCAAGGGCTGGTAGATTTCCCAGGACTTCAAAAGAATAAGCGAGGTTCCAGCTGGGGTCTTGATAGGCATTGGAAGTACATAGCAGAGCGACTCCTTCTGCTCTGTCCAGGGTCCTGATCCAGGACACAGGCCTAGGAATACTCTCATTATTGTCACCTCTTTGGAATGCCACCGAGTTTTCTCAACTGCTAGGGCAGTTTTGCTTTGGGGTGATTAGAGTCTGCAGACCATGAGTCTCCCAGTTCCTTGTCTCAGGGTTGCACTGGGAAGTGGGTGTTGGAATCCCAGTGGAGAGAACCATCCAGAAGGTTTTCATGGGAATGATGCAGATGGATGGGGGTGGGGGACTTCCACTGCTGGCTCAAGTCCAGCCCACGCAAACATGGGCCCCCAAGAAAGGCCGGGTGCAAAGGCAGGAGAGGAAGATGATATCTCTTATATCTATGCAGTGCTCTTAGGCTTAAAAGCACAGAGGATGGATGGCACTTGCTTCTCCATAAAGCCCTGCTGGGTAAGACACTAGTGCCCCTGTCTCACTCAGACCATGGCTGAGGCCCCTACGGACACCAGGATTTGAACTCAGGTCTCTCTGCCTCTGAAGTCCTTGAGTGTCTTGCATGAGATGAGTGGATGGAGAGACTTCAGGAATCCAACGGGCTCTCCTGCCTACAGATTCTACCTGGAATTCACCCATAGCTCACTTCTTGGATTAATGTACTGAATCCAAATTTGCACCCCAGCTTTGCTATCTGCTGACATTTTGGGGGGGCGTGTTGATTTGATAGATATTTCCCTATCTGAGAGGTTGGGGAAGGCTGGGGAGGGAGGGAGATGGGGAATGGAGTTTCCCTCCTGGAATGAGCAGCCAGGCTCTGCTCTGGGGCTTTCTGTAAATAGGAAACAGACCACAAAGCTCCTTATGGGAATGGGAGAAGGAGAGACAACTATCTCCACACTGGAGGGGGCTAAGGATCCTTAGGTTGCCAAGAGCAAAAGTTCAGTGCCCAGGAAGGTGAGAAGCCAGGAACAAAGGTGGGCAGCAAACCCCCAACTGTTTGGGGCTCTGGGAGGACTCTGCTTCGAGGACAGCAGCAGAGGAGTGGACAGCCCTGCACAGTCTGGACCCCTGACCCTGCTTACGGGGAAGGCCAACACCTGGCTTCATCCAGCCTGGCCCTGGAAGCCTCTTCCCCCTTCTGCGAGCCCCACCTGGATCCTGTGAGTGCTTGTGAATGAAGGCAGGCTGAGTTATTTCAGGAGCTGGCAGGAGTTTGCAGAGACTCCATATCCAGATGGTCTTGAAATTGCTGATCAAAGCTGCTGAATTTGGCAGCGGCCTTAGAGGTTAATTGAGTGGAGGGACCGGGGCTTTGGGTTTCTGCCTACAGGGAGTGAAGGGGTTAAGGGAGAAGCCTCTTACTGTGAAGATTCCTGGAGCTTTGGTTCTGGCCCAGGAGTGCGTTCTCTCCTCTCTGCCTTGGTTTTCACTCTGTGGACTCCCGGGTTGAATTGCAGGAGGCGGGTTTTCTTAGCTCGGCCTCCAGAGAAGTTAGCATGGAGTGCGTCTGTGTCCCCTCCTCCAGCCTAATCTCCTGTCCTGAGCAGCTCCCCATCCACCAGAAGGACAGATGAGGGAATGAGGAATGACTCTCCATGCAGCGAGACAGGCAGGATGGGGTGCCGACCCAAGGGACCCTGCCCAGGACTTTTGACCTCCAAAGGTTCAACAGGAGACATGCAAGCTGACCCCTCCCCTCCGCCCCCAAGAAATGCAGAGATGAAAGGTGGCTTAGCTGAGTTCAGCTGCTGCCATGTAGGAGACAGTGCACTGGGTGTGGTGACCTCCGCGGAGACCTTTGCCTCCTGGGTCTCCACTCCCTGTGAGATTATTGGAGAATGGGGTCTCAGGGAGACGACAGGGTATCTGGTTCCCAACTGTGTGGCTACTAGCACTGGACACCTATTGCACGTGCGGTAGGTGAGGGTAACTATTTCTTGGATATTGTTTTTGGGGCCGCGAAGGGCTGTGGCTCTGAGGTCATGAAGTTGAGGGGCAGCAGATGAGGAATGAATGGGACACAGGGCTATGGCCTGGTGCCATCCTGGAGGACACCCCGGGGAGTGTGGATGGGACACTGCTTGTCTCGCCTCTGTGAGGTGACACATGGCAGTCCTGGAGGTGGGGGTGGAGGGTGTTATTTCCTGCAGCTGCTGTGACAAGAACCACATGTGGGTAGCTGAAAACATCAGCAGGGTCTCCCCTCAGGGTCTGGAGGCCAGACATCTGACACTTGGGTGTCTGCGGGGCTGGCTCCTCCCGAGGCTCTGCGGAAGCACCTATTCTCGCCTCTCTCCAGTGTCTGGTGGTGCCATCAGCCCCTGCCTTGGCTGGCAGACGCATCTCCCAAGCCCCACCTCCTGTGTCACCTTTGCCCTGTGACCTCCGGGTCTCTGTTCTGTCTTTTTATAAAGACACCGTCACTGAATTAAAAGCCCCCCAATGCAATAGGGCCTCATCTCACTTAACTCATTACACCTGCAAAGAAAGACCTGTCCCCAAACAAGGTCACTTTCTGAGGTTCTGGGTGGATGTGAGTCTTAGGGGATACTGTTCAATCCAGGACAGGGAGCAAGAGACAGGGCCTTGGGCAAGTGGCTGTGAATACAGTCTGTCCTGCTCGACACAGTCCTGGCCCAGGCGCGGGTCCTGGAGTCAGACATCTCACTGTGGACGCCTCTCCCCGTCGTCTCTCTGCCTCAGTGAAGGCCAGGGCTGGGGCGGCTCCGGCAGGCGAGGACGGGCCCTCCTCTGTCCACTTCAGTGGCAGCAGGCTCTGGGCGGAGCTCCTGACCCTGTCAGCACAGGTTTGGATCATCCCATTGAAAGCTCTTCTTTGGAATGGATCAGAGAAGATCAATGACTAATTCTCACACGAAAGCGGCCCCCGCTAAAAACCACACTTTGAGCTTTATAGTTCGCCACTCTGGCTCTTATGATCTAGATTAGTTTTCTTGAACTGTGGAACACGGATCGATACGTTTCAGAGGCGTGCAGCACTGGAGGCGCTCCTGGCCCCGGCAGCCGATCAAGCGCCGCTCACTATTTCAGACACTTAACAAGGTACTGTGGCTGGAGGGCCCTCTCTCTTGGTGAGGCTGCGGCGGCGACAGCGACTGACAGCAGCAGGGGCGGCGGCGGCATCGGCGGTGGCGGGAGAAGAGCTGTCTTCAACTTTTAATTGAGAAAGTGTGAAGCCCACCGGCTCTGCAGGCGGCCGTCTTTCTGTTTAGCTGGAGATGTGCGTTTCTCCCCAGGGCGCAGGCCGTTGTCCTGGGAGGCGACACACTCTTTGATGAGCTCCATGGTGCCAGCGACCTTGGTTAGAGCGTCGGGCAGCAGGGAGGTGAACCTCTGGTGTGTCAGGGGTGTGGGACGAGCTGGGAAGGTGGGAATGAGCAGGCAGTGAGCCAGGCTGAGCAGCTGTCCACGGGCTGTGATTTGGATAAGTGTCATTTTGAGCATCCTCGGCAGCTGTTGTGGGATGCGTATCCAGCCCTGGTGCACCATGTTGACTCCGACGCTGTGTCACTATTTTCCCAGAGCAGGTGACTTCCCTGGGGATGTTTTGGAAGGCCATAGCAGCGTTTCATACACAGAATGACTCAGAACTTTAAGTCCATTTCCCAGGTAAAAGTTGCCACTAAGAGCTCCAGGTGGATAGAAAAGAATCAGGCAGAATGATGGGGTTCCAGGACTCAGTTTGCTCTGCCTGATAGGCTGGGCAAACCACTTCTCCTCCCCAGGACCCAGCTTCATCATCGGAGATGTAGACGGCGACTCCAGCTGCTCTCCCTGCCCCGGGTCCTGCAGCTCACGTGTAACAGCAGGGGCCAAAGCAGCTGGTGCGATGCAAGGTTCGCCAAAGCCTGTCCTGTGGTTTCTGTGTCCCTGTCACTACCAATGGCCCAGATATTTTACGAAATTTCAGTTCTCCTGTGACAATAAGGGAGAAGCCAGGCCTCATTGCAAGTTAGAATTGAAGGTTAGGAAAGACAAAAGTTCCAGTCCCAGAGAAAGTAACAGCAGCTCTGACCTGGGTCTCGTTTGCTTCAGTTATCAGGAGAGATGCATCCTTGGGTTTTATTTAGCAAACACTTACTGAGAGCCACCTTTGTGCCAGGCCCAGGGCATCAGTCATCAACAAGACAGGCAGGAAGTCTGACCTCACAGGGCTCGACGACATGCATAGGTAAAGTGCCTACTGTGCGCATGCGGAGGCAGCCTCATTCTGCCTTCAGTGGCCTCTGAAGTCGGTGTTGCTGGGTGGAACTCATTTTTGGCACCGGGGGAAACATCAGCTATTCATGGTCAAAACAGAGAGGCTGAAGAATTAGATTTTCCCTTCCAGGAGGACTCTGGAGGAGGCCTGCCCTCCTTCGGTGAGAGAGAAGGGAGCCAGGGGCCTGGCCAGCCTGCCAGGGACCTCTACCACCGCCCCTGAGGCCACAGGAAGCTCTCAGGCTATTTGAAAAGGGGGAGGCTGCAGGCAGAAGCTGCTGCTCCTGGTTGTCCAAGAACACCATCTGAGCCAGGCGTGCTGGCGCACGTTTGTAATCCCAGTACTTGGGAGGCTGAGACAGGAGGATCGCAGGTTTGAGGATAGCCTTGGTGACATAGTGAGACTCACAACAACCTAGCAAGACCCTGTTTCAAAACAAAAAATAAAAAAGGGCTGGGGGTATAGCTTTGAGTACGGCCCTAGTGACTAACACACACACACACACACACACACACACACACACACACACACACACAAACCATTGGAGCCCTAGGTGCTGGTGGAGGGCGGGAGAACTGGCAGCCGAGGACTGGAGCCCCTGCCCGGTCCCTTCTCCCTTCTCTTGAAGTGGGCTCTGACATATCACTGCCTGGCTGTCCCAGGATCTCACATGTGTGTGAATCTGGCTGGCCCCAGGGCTGGCGTCTGTTGACTTGAACAGATCTTTATGGCCCTTGCTGGGTGGCTGCTGAGCTGAGTGTGGCCATGAGATTGTGAAATTGATTTGGGGGGAAGAAATGGAAATCACCCTGCATCTTCATGGTGACGGGAGGCTACAGCAGCAGACGTGAGGCTGGCGTGCACACTCCAGGCACAGGGAATGGTTGGTTGGTGGCCAGAAACACCCATATGACTCTCTCTAAGCCTCCCTAAAATGGGAAAACTGCACCCTGCCTAGAGATCACAGGCTTCCTGGTTCAGAAAGTAGCCCAGATTATGAACTCCACAGAGGCAAGACCGGGTCTTTGTGCCTAGCAGTTTCACAATGGTGCCTGGCACTGCAGAAAGTAAAAAAACTCACAGCTCATCTAGTCCCGTGTCCCCAAAGGGACTGCATGTGCTCAGCAGTAAAACAAACAAACAAACAAACAAATAAACACAACACAACACAACAACAAAAAAACCTTTAAATGTGATCACTGTGTTCCAACAAACTGGGGACACTCAGGGCTGTCCAAGATCAAGCCCTTCCCTTCATTTCCAAACTTCCCAGAGGTATCTGACCAGAGCACACAGCATTTCTCAGACTCCTCTGCCTACAGAACGTTCTTTTGAAGATGCTAAGATGTTGAACAGATTTGGGAGTGCTGGTCTTGCCAAGCTACCTTTTTTTTTTTCTCATTCAATGAAGAGTCTCTGAGGACCTCCTGGGGGCCAGGTGATTTGGGCACACACTCATGAAGTGTGTACGTGGTTGCTGCCCTCTGTCAATGGAGGAGCAGGCGGCGAGCCGCACATGCACGGACAATGCAGTGTGGTCAGAGGTGGTCATGCAGAAAACTCAGGAGAGGGCTGGAGGCTGCCCTGGAGCTGTGTTGGACTGGCCAACAGGATGTCCGTCCACCCTGGAGATAGGTGCGTGGGTCTGTGTGAGAAGGAGCCAGCACCAGAGGGTCTGAGCAGGGCGTTCCTGCCGGGGATCGGTGAGTACAAAAATGCCCAGGTGGGAAGGGAGGCCGGGGTGGGAAGGGAGGCCAGAGAAGCTGTTTTGGAGCTCGTGAGTAGAGTAAGGCAGGCCACCAGGTCAGAGACGTGCCGGGGCTGTCATGTCCAGTTTGGAGCTGGGATTTTCTTTGAGGAATGTTGGGAGCCACTGAAGGGATATTTTTGTTTGTTTTTTTGGTACTGGGGATTGAAACCAGGGACATTCTACCTCCAAGCTAAACACCTAACCCTTTTAAAAAGTTTTCTTTTGAAATAGGATCTCTCTAAATTGCTGAGGGTCTCACTAAGTTGCTGAGGCTATCCTTGAACCTGTGGTTCTACCGTATCAGCTTCCCAAGTACTGGGATTACAGGCATGCACCACCACTCCCGGCCCCACTGAAGGGTTTTGAGCAGGGAGGGGATATGATCTGGTTTATGCTTAAAACTATCTCTTGGCCACTGGGTGGTGCTGCTCATTGCTGGATTTCTGCTTCTCAGAATGGGGTTTGACCTTGACCCTGCTGGGGAGTGGGGATTATGTATGTATGTGTGTGTGTATGTGTGTGTGCCTGTGTTTGATAACTTGTCTTTCTCACTCATAGGTCACCACCCAGACCTGCTGGAGAAGACCCAAATTCTCCTGGAGACCCCAGGCTTTGAGCTGCACACAGTGTTCAGACTTTTAAGTGTTCTCCATGAGGGACAAAGAGCAAAGAGGGCATGCTGTGGCCATGTGTACAGGAGGACTACATTTCCCAGCCTCCCTTACAATAATCCTGGACCACATGACTAAGTCAGGCAAATGGGAGGTGGACATTTAGGGAAGGGAAAGGACCTGAGATAGTGGAGTCCCAGGGCAGGGGATCCCAGGGTCACAATGCCTGTTAGGGAGAATCCCTGTCACTGTATAACTAGTATACAGTATACTAGTTATACTATGTATACTATATACATAGTATACTGTATCATAGTATACTGTATCATAGTATAACAGATAGGTTATGCTATCTGTTGTGCTTAGCCTCAGGTGTTTTGGCACTGTTTGTTACAGCAGCTAGTGAGTGCTACCCTGACTGATACAGGTCCTCATGCCCTACCTTTCCAAGATGGCAGAGGGAGTGGAGGAGGATGGAGTGGCCACTGTCCACACCTGGAGGATCAGAAGAGACTGGTCTCATGGACTCCCAGGCCTGGGAAGGGCTTGGAGTCAGCTTTGGTTCTTCCAAATCCCAAATAACTCACACCTGCTCTGATCTTCAGTTTCCTCAATTAAAGGAAGGGGACATGTTTGTCCTTCAGTATCCATGGAGGACTGGTTCCAAGGACCCAAGTGGTTACCAAAGTCCATGGGGTAGCATTTTATACATCACTCATGAACATCCTCCTGAATACCTACTACCATGTAATAGTTACCTTGCTTAACCTTGGGAGGCAGCCAGGGGAGGCTTCAGGGAGCCCCGAGAATGAATGTTCTGACCTCAGACCCCAATGAGCCCCACTTGCCATGTTGCAACCCCAAGCACATGTTCCAGCCACAAGACCAGCTTCATTACAATCAAAATAACAGAGTCCAATATGCCCTTGAAGGTCCCATCAGGACCTGGAAGATGACCAAGACACCTTGAATCAGCTTGTGACTACTGAACGAATTTCATCCTCATATACCTCTTCCTGCCCACCCCTAAGTGACAGTCTCTTATAAAAGAGGAGCCGTGGACCCCCAAACGTGTCTCTGACTCTGGAAATGAATGACCTGCATTTTCCCTTGCTTTGTGTCTGTCACTGTGGAGATGGCCCGTGTTCTCCTTTGAATGTCTATTTCTTACTTTCCTAAATAAACCTGTCTGTACCTTTACCCTTTGTCTTGGAAATTCCTTTCCAACAAGAAAAAAGTCCCTATGTGTTCAGTACAGACACAATCGTCATGGGGTAACAAGTAGAATATAGACAACACTCAAACAGGGCATGCTGGAGAGACTGGGTCCAGGCCACAGCAGGAGGCTATGGCAGGGCGTGCCCAGGCACTGCCTCAATAAAGGGGGTTTAGTGTCATGCTCAGCATGTCACAAATTCAACTTTTGTTTTTCTGAAATTTTTTGAATGTTTTTGATCTGAGTTTGGTTGAATCTATGGCTGTGGAACTTGTAGATATGGAGTGCTGACTGTATGTCTATCTTGCTTACTTTATCTAAAAGAAGTTAATAAAAATGGTGTTATGGCTAGATATAGAATGATCCCTGAAGAGCTCATGCATTAATGTTCAGAGTTGATCTAATTAAGCCCTGAGGGTTGTAATCTCATCAGTGTGTGAATCCTTTGTAATGGATTTACTGGGTGGTAACCTAGGCAGGTGGGGTGTGGCTGGAGAAGGTGGGTCCCTGGGGGTGTGGCCTTGGGGACTGTGCTTTTGTCTTTGAACCCCTTTGCTTGCTGGCTCTTTTGCTTCTGGCCTTCATGATATGAGAGCAGAGCCCTTGCTCTCCCTCTGTCTGCTTCCTGCTGCCATGCTCTGAGTTACACAGATGTAACCCAGACTGATGTGGACAGAAACTCTAAGATCTTCAAGAAAAAATATGAGCAAATAAATCTTCCTTCCTCTAAGTTGTGCGGTCAGTTGTCTTATAGCAATGAGAATATTGGCTGAGACAAATGGGAAGAGAATAGTAAAGGAATCCAAACCCTTTTTTTGGAAAAGAGCAAGTTACAGGTAGATCACCAGGTGTGCCCCATGGAGGCACAGCTCTTTATTCTTCCCTGGGTGCAGGATCAGACATCAGCTCCGGATCTCCAGGCAGGCACAGATGGGGGATGGCCCTGCCCAGTGCCCCAGCCCCCAGGGACCCGGGAGGACTTCTGTAGCCGGGAATCTTTAATCTGCTACTTACTGCTCTGTCAGTAGCAACTAACTGTGTCTATTCCAGACCGATTAAATGCCACTCGTACTTTAATGTAGCCACTTAGTCCAATACTCCTCAACATCTTTCAAAATTTAAAAGGCACATTGACAGTTTCTGATTGGTTTTGATGAAATCTCAATTAGGTTTCCAGGCGTTGATAGGCAGAAGACCACTGGGTTATCTGTCTTCCAATGGGCCATGGGGCTCAGGAGTGGGAGCATGGGGTATCCTAGAGGCCAATGTGGGGACGTGGCTGTCCCTCCCAGCTCAGGACAGAGGCCAAAGACTCTGCCACCTGGAAGATTGTGACCTGAAGTCAAGTCCCCTCCCCAGACTGGGGACCAGGAAGTGCTCCGCTATCTTGCTCGTCTGTTCACTCAGGTGGCATTCACACCATCATGGCACTGGGCTGAGCCTGGTGCAGACACCAGGATGTGTGAAGCGTAGCCCCCTCCCTTGTGGTGACCTTGGGCTGGTCAGAACAGGACGTAGGACCTGTGTGTGAAAGGCATCAGGTGCCTGTGAGGCTTCCAGCTGCATCTAAGTCTTGGAGAGAGAGAGAGAGGCGTAGGCTGCGGTGGCCATGGGTGTTCGGGGCGAAGGGCACTGTGGGCTGGAGAGTCTGGGGGATTTGTGAGGGGCTGGGGCTCGAGCTGCCCCTTAGGGAAGTTAGAAGTCTATGTGGAGCCTGGAAAGGGTTCTATCTGGTTGGACCTTCACAGGGAGGTAGGAGGGGGCACATGTCCAGAGGGAGGGGTGGGCTTACTGCACCAGCTTGGAAAGGCATTGGACCTCTTTGTCAGACCAGGCGTTCGGAAACATTACTGTCTCAACCTTTTCTACTCTTTTATAAATTTTTATTTATTTATTTATTTGTTTATTTATTTTTATTTTTATTTTTTGAAGTACTGAGGATTGAACCCAGGGGCATTCTACCTCCGAGCTACACCCCAGCCCTATTTTTTATTCTGTATTTTGAAACAGGGTCTCACTACGTTGCAGAGGGCCTCACTAAGTAGCTGAGGCTGGCCGTGAACCTGTGATCCTCCTATCTCAGCCTCCCAAGTACTGGGATTACAAGTGTGTGCCACCACGCCCAGCTTGTAAATTTCTTTTTAAATCAACACATATTAATTCTATGTTTTGCTGGGATTCAGTATGATATTTCCATACGTGTGTACAGCGTGCACTGATTGTGCCCAACCAGGCTTTGTGTTCCTAAAAGTTATCGATTGCTGATCTTTACCTCATTAAAGACAAAACTTGAGAAATTTAAAACTCATGTATTTATGCATTTAAGAACAAAATAATAAATACAGTTAAATGTTCACATAAGTAACATTTTTTTTTTTGTGGTACTGGGGATTGGACCCAGGGGCATTCTACCTCTGAGCTACATTCCCAGCCCATTTTATTTGTTATTTATTTAATTTAATTTATTTATTTTTGTATGGTACTGGGGATTGAACTCAGAGGCATTCTATCTCTGAGCTTTACCCCCAGACCTATTTTTTCTTATTTTGAATCAGGGTCTCACTAAGTTACTGAGGCTGTCCTCCAACCTGCAATCCTTCTGTCTCAGCCTCCCAAGTATTGGGATTACATGCATACGCCACCATGCCCAGCTTTATTTTTTATTTTGAAACAAGGTCTCACTAAATTGTGGAGGGTCTTTCTAAGTATCTGAGGCTGGCTGCAAACCTGTGACCCTCCTGTGTCAACCTCTCAAGTACTGGGATTAGAAGTGTGCATCACCATGCCCAGCAAATAATATATATTAAGAGAAATGATTGCACCTGGGTGTAGTGGCACATGACTGTAACCCCGGTACTTGGGAGGTTGAGACAGGAGGATCACAGATTTAAGGTCAGCCTAAGCAGTTTAGCAAGACTCTCAGCAACCTAGCAAGATGGTGTTTCAAAACAACAACAACAACAAAAATAATTAAACAAAGGGCTGGGGGATAGCTTGAAGGTAGACTGCCTCTGGGTTCAATCCTCAGTACCACACACTCACAAAAAAGAAATGATGTTATAGACTCCTCCTGCCCCCAGTAGTGAGCAGCGTGGAGCTGCTTCACCTGTTAGCAGGTGTCTTTAGTGTGTGGCTTACTAGAGGACAGCTGGCTTCTCGGAGCTACTTCTGTATTCAATCTGTCACAATATGTTGTTTTGTTTGAAATATATGAAGAAAATTTGGCTCCACACAGATCTGTGGTTGGAAAACAGAGGGGGTATTTTGAAAGCTTTTTTGGGTGATTGGAGATTTTCTGCTTTGATAGTAAACTGCAAGTCAACACGCAGTAGAATTTTAAAGGTTACGTGCAATGTGGAATTGGAAACCATACAGATAACTCCTCTTCTGTCACATGAAAATCTAGTCTTCAAATGGATTTTTTTTAATCTTCTTGTGATTTTGAAACACCACACACAGGTTATTTGGAGAATAATGTTTCCGTGCATTTTGAAGATCTCCCAGACATCAGCACATCTCTTTATTAGGATCTAGCTCATTGATATCGCTACCTTCTCCATTGGGAAAGGCGCCAGGTCCTGGAGACCCCTCTGAAAGGGACTCACGCCGGCTGCTGTGGCTGGGGTCCCCAGACGACCGAGAGCTGGGTGTGGAATGAGATGAACAGACCTGGGCTGCAGCCCCAGAGAATGTGACTGCGGGGAAACCCCTGCGCCCTTCTGAAGCTCTGTCTACTCCCTTTATGAGGGAGGGGTCAGCTGAGTGATCTGCAGAATTCCTCCCATCCCCATCATGCCATGGAGTTGCCCGCTCAACTGTGCAGTGGGGCTTTTGTTTCCAGAGTGGTGAGTCACTTTTCACCGAAACAGCCACACTCACCAGGATTCCCTCACGACCAGGACTCTGGAAGCCATCTTCACCCTTGAACCAGTTACCGATGTCTGTCTCTTGTGTGTGTCTCTTTGTTGTCTCTCTCTGCATCTCTCTTTGTCTCCATCTGTCTCTGTTATCTATCCCTTTTATCTCTCCGTCTCTGCCCTTGTTGTGGACTCTCTTACCATGCATGCACGTGTATTAATTTATTTACAGTTGCATCTCATGGATGCTCATTCCCCAGGGCAGTTTCTGGTGCAGGCCACCTGTGTATCAAAGTCTATAATTAGCACCAGGGCCTTGAAATGCTGACGTGAAAACCCTTCCAAGAGCAGGTGCTTCCTGGAGAGTTTCTGTGAGAAGTAGAGGGATGTGCTGCCCCAGGAGTCACCACATTGACTCAGAGTAGGTGTCTGGGGACACTGTGGGGCCATAGGATGACGCTGTCCTGTGAGCACTGGCCTGGAGTCCAGGTCTTGCCTAGCATCCTCTCAGCCAGGCCACGCCTGCCTGTTCAGCACCAAGGCCAGCGCCTGCTGCCAGTCTATCTGATTAACTCACTGGGGTGTCTAGAGCAAGTTGCTCCTGCCCTTTTAGGGGCTCTCCTGCTCTTCTGCCATCTCCCCTCCATGAGAAGCTGGGAAGGGCTTAGCCTGGCAGTTGGGGGCTACAGGTGGTCTGGCTATCATTCACTCTGGTGGCATAGGAGCCCATTCTGCTGTATTCTCCCACCGTGGCCTCTCTGAGGCTGTAATGGGGTTTCTTTCTTTTTTTTTTTTGTGGTACCAGGGATTGAACCCAGGGGCATTCTACCTCCGAGCTACACCCCCAGCCCTATTTTTTATACTTTTTTATTTTGAAACCGGGTCTCATGAAGTTGCGGAGGGCCTCACTAAGTAGCTGAGGCTGGCCACCAACCGGGATCCTCCGGGTCTCAGCCTCCCAAGTACTGGGATTACAAGTGTGCGCCACCACGCCCGGCTGTAATGGGGTTTCTTTGTGGTCTGGCTCAGAGCAGGGGTCCTGGGGCCTCAGGCAGGGAGTTAGCTTTGTTCCTGGAGAGGGAGGTGCCCCCTTTGGGTTTTCTGAAAATCATTCCTGGGGAGACTCCAGATGAGCATGTCAGCACTGGCAGTAAACATGGACCGGTGGTGAGCCCCACGCCTTCATCTAGGCACATTGCTATGGAAGTGCTAAATGCCACAGGCGCAGTGCTGGCAGCTATTTGGAGACTCAGTCTCCATCAAGTGTGGGTATGTGGCCAGGCACGGTGGGACACCACTATAATCCCAGTACTTGGGAGGCTGAGACAGGAGGATTGCAGGTTGGAGGTCAGCTTCAGCAACTTAGTGAGACCCTGTTTCAAAATAAAAAAAAATGCAAAGGGCTGGGGGATAGTTCAGAGGTAGAATGCCTCTGGATTCAATCCCCAGTACCCAAACAAAACAACAACAACCAGTGGGTATGCGGTGAGCGCTCTTGTTACTGACTTCTGCTTTATCTCACTGTTGCCCAGTTTATTCCTGTCCTTCCCTAGTTCATTTATGAATAGGGTTGAGCTGGTGTACAGTTTTCCAGCTATTTGGAAGGAGGTAGGGCTGAAGACTAGGAGCAGCTTTGAGGTGGAGACCTGAATTCATTCCTGGAAAGGTGGATTTGTTTTGGTTTCTGAGCCTAGGGGATAGTGTCTTACTTCTGGAACCTCCACTGGCTGTATCTGTTATTGAAACACACTTTGGACTCTGAGACTAAACCAGGTGCGTATGTGCTGGGTTCTACAGACCACCCGGCCTGGAGAAAGCCCCGGAGGACTGAGCCTGTGCCTCTCTACCGCCTCCCAGTGGTCACTTGCCAGCTTCACTCATTGACTGGTCACAGCAGGCCTCTCTGTTTCCTTGAACAGGGCCCCTTGGGGGTGCCGAATGTTTTCAGCAATGACTAGAGTTTCAGCAAGAGAGCTGATTGTCTTTAGGCTTGCTCAGCCCAGCAGGTACTTTTTTTTTTCTGATGTGTTTAGGGGAAAAGGTGGGTAAGAAGATGAAAAAGTAGCCGGGCATGGTGGCGCACGCTTGTAATCCCAGTACTTTGGGAGGCGGAGACCGGAGGATCCGGGTTCGCAGCCAGCCTCAGCTCTTTCTCTCTCTCTCTCTCTCTCTCTCCCCCCCCTCCTTAGTGAGGCCCTCCGCAACTTTGTGAGACACAGTTTCAAAATAAAGTATAAAAAA